>SNQJ01S0078696.1:7348-36110 GCA_010110895.2 Picea sitchensis
CACACATGGCCTGCAGTGGGATTGCCCATGTGCACACATGCCCTGGCCTTCTACAACCCACGTATGCATGCTATATGTTGAAGAGATAGTCGTGTACCTCTCTAGAAAATTTTTTGGTGGCAGTCATCCTCCTCCCTGTCAAGTTTTTACTTCCCAGGGTCTTTCTTGTCTGAATGTGGTCTCTGTCATAGCAACTTAGCCTAGGTTTGGACTCTATTATGGCTTGCTTTTTCATTCAAAGTCTTCTTCTGTTTCTTTGTTAGGTTTTTTAAATGAGATAGTGAGTCAGTCTGATCTTCCTTCTTGGTTGTCAGTATCTCCCCATGGTTAGTGGTTGGCCAAAAATGTTTCTTGGCCTTGTCTTGTCTTGTTTTTTTTTTTTTACCGTTTTTTTCTTCAAAAAAGGAGAAAGCTTCCAACTTTAGGTTTTCTTGTTTTTTGAGGCACAATAAAGAAAAAGGGTAGATTTTTTCTTTTTTTTTGGTTAAGTAGTCAAGTGTTTGCACAGATTATCAGGAAAAAGTTCATTTTCATAAGTTCTTGGTTGATTGACTTATGACAATAAGCAACTTGTAGTTAAGTGAGCCTGTTTTCAGCTTTCTGTCAAAATATCTTAGAAATATTTTTTTTTTTAAGTAAAAAGGGAGAGGATTCTGCTATATTAAAAGTGCATGCTTATAGAGTCTTTTGGAGTGCCAGTTGTCCTGCCTAAAAAGGAAACCGAGACAACTGGCTATCCCATGCCACTTGTTTTCACACAAAAAGAACCAGGCCACCATATGTCCTTCCCGATGGAAACTAGGATGTATGGTTGCCATTATTTTCAGACTGTTCCATAGCTTACTACTGACAACATAATGATAGTCTAACTAAGCTATAGCTCTAGTTCGAAACAAAAGAAAATTTCTAACTATGAACATTCACTGAACCAGTTACTCGGTGTCCTCATCGACTTCGTCATTCTTTCCCCATCTAGATGGAAGTGCGAAGGGATGTGCACACGTAGGGCATTGTCGGCTTGGAGATGTGTTGGAGTATGCAACATACATCATGTCGAGGCGTTGACTAACTTGGAGGGACCTATAGATTTGGTCGTCCACCATGCTACGTGTTTCAAAGATCAGTTCCAGGTGCTATGGGTTGAGGAGTGGAGGCTGATCCTTCCATTCTCCTTGAGCAGAGGAGAGGGGAATCGGATTATGTGCACCGCTACCTTATGTTTCTTCATTTTCCCTGCCACCTTACTCTCCTTCCTGCTCATCCTGCTGAGCTGTTTCCTTTGAAAATTCATCGCTTGCTGAATTTTCCTTTTCTTCTGTGTTTCCTGAGAATTATTCCTCGATGTAGAAAGTTGTGTGTTCCCATGCTGGGTCACCTTCCTTGTGACTGTGCGTAGCTCCTATATCCTGAGGCTTGGTTTCATCCATGAAACAGGTGGGGGGATCCCAATTATCTAGAACAATTAAGAGGAGATGTGTTGGAGGAACCTGGATGGGTGCATTTGGAACAATCTCCTCCACACAAGTCGTGGGAGGCGTCGAAGGCTTCCTGGTTCTCTAAGTGCACACCATATACAACACTCTTTCAAAATTCTTCAGCCTCTTTCTGCGGGCATCAAATGCATACCACACAATGCCTTTGCGAGTCTATCCTCTTTCTCTCAACATGTAGAGGAGAAGAGTTATAACCAAAATTCCAAATGGGTAAGTGTCTCTGCACCACCACTTCGAAGGTTCAGCCTTCGGCCGCTCATCTCCCAAATGAATTAAATAACCATCAGAGCAGCTAATAAGGATGAAGGTGACTGTGACAGACTTGGCCATTAAGGCTATGTCCTTAGTGCGTTGGTCCTCCGTCCTCTTCACTCGCGTGAGAGGTCTCGTCCTCTAGTTTTGGATGCTCGGGATCGCTCCCATATTAATGATGAGGAGATGAGAGCCGATGGATAGTATTTATGGCCCTGCCCAACTCATCTCTGCGTGTCCTCCCTGTTCTACGTGGCACCCCATCCGGGGAGATCTTAGAAAGAAATTTTGAAAAGTTGGTTAAATTAAATTCATTTTGAAGAAGTAGTTTTGTTTTAAGAACTTTACATGTTCTTATTTTCGTTGCTATAAAACATCATTGGTTTCATTATCATCTCCTATGACTTTAAAAGCAAACACTAAAATAAACGTTTAAATAAAATCTTTTAGACTTTATTTTTTGTAGGGTACACCAACAAGTCTAGGACTAGAGGCTTGATTTAGGTTGGAGAGGAAACTCTTCAAGGAACCAAACACAAACATAAGAGTCTGAGCTAGGGAGTGTTCAAAGTCCAGTTATCGTGAAAGTTGTCCAGGACTTCCCTCTAACAAAGCGGATAAACACGAGGTTGCATGCGGAAAGGTAGCAAAGATAACCCCTCCACAACCGGACCAAGCGTAGTGGGGAATGCATATAGAGGGCTTGTCCTGGGATTCCATCATTAGCTCTTTCCACGGAGCTTCGTGGGTCTCAAATCCATTCGAGGTCCTCATTTGTCTTTCATAACACTTGCTCTCGATACCCTGGATAGGTTTTGGGCTTGATAGCCTACTCATTGTGGTCCACCCGACTGTCAACTGTACCCGCCTGGTGATTGTTCACGAGTTAGAAACCTAGTTGCCTTTATTTTAGGGACTTACACAGGTGACCGCAGGGGTATACCACAGTACCTAGGGTAGACATCGGGCCACGCTTTGTAGAGTATACCCAAAGGGCGCTTCCGTATTCAAGTTGCACTTGCACTGGTAAGTTTCTCTAGTGTTGGTTGGTGTAACTATTCTTCCAACTAGTTAGTCGTTTCCTTGATTTGCCTTTAGGAGTTTTTCTAGTGTGTGCTCTATGCTCCCTAGTTTTCCATAGTGAGTTATTCAATCATGGCTTTGGGTCTTTTACCTAGTGTGGTAGACCTCCCACTCCACCAGTCATGAGGACTTTTTCGGTCTTCCGCTTAGAAACATGGAGCTGTCTCTTTATAGGTGTTGTTTTGATAACACTGATTTGCCAGAGTCAGTGTGTGAGACTTTTACGAACTTGAATGATCCCGCAAGGGGAGAACCTGTGCATAATATATTTAGGGATAAAGTTCCTAATGATACCAACCAAGGAATCCCTTCGCAAGGGGATTCTTGTTCTTTTCCTTTCTTCAGAAATGTTGGTGTCCCTTTGATGGCCACTTTGTACATTCCTGGGTTGAATGTGGGATTACCAGTTTAGTCGAGTACCATTCCAAATGTCCCGAATGATCTTGACGCTTCTCATTTAAGAACCTTAAGTCATGGGAACCCTGTTGATGTTTCTTTGTTAGCAAAGTCTTCTCCTCCTCCTTCTCTCGCCTCTGGTGAAAGTACAGTTACTAGTAATCGGAAGTCTAAACGAAATAGAAAGAGGAAGAATAGGAAGAAGAAATCACCAACCTCTGTGATTCATGTTGGAAATAGGCTGACAACCTCTGCAAGTCATGTTGAATACCATCACCTAGCCTCTGCAAGTTATGCTGGGGGCACACACCCACCCTCTGCAAGTCATGTTGGGGGGAAGAGTCTAGTCACTGCTAGTCATACTAGTAATAGGTTTGTATCCTCTGCAACTCATGTTATCGACCCATCACTAAACTCTGCAAGTCATGTTGGAGATGTGCAACCAACCACTTCTAGTCATGCTGGGGGAATCGATTTTGTTGAGAAACCTAGAGGGATAGGACGTAAACCTAAGTTCCCTTGTAAGATTTGAAAGGGAAATCACCTTACTCATTTGTGCCCTGGCCTTCCAGAGGTATGAAGATTGTGGTCCCTGTGTACAAGATCTTCTGATTTCAAGTCTTCTGAGGTTTCCTCGCAATCTATTCAACCATTGGTTGAGAAAGTGGTCACGCTGATGTAGTCATCGGATGATCCCACTCCTCTTTTGGGGGGTGAGGTGCCTTTAGACCTTGTATTCTCTTAGCCTATTCAACCATTGGTTGAGAAAGTGGTCATGCTGATGCAGTCATCAGATGATCCCAATCCTCTTTTGAGGGGTGAGGTTCCTTTAGACCATGTAGTCTCGCAGCCTATGTAGTGATTGGTTGAGAAAGTGGTCACACCATCATGATATTCGGCTGATCCCACTCTTCTCTTGGAGAGTGTCGAGTCTACCAAAGTGGTCACTCCGATGCCATCTTCGGCTGAACCCAATCCTCTCTTGAGGAGTGAAGTGTCTAACGACTATGTTTTTAGCATTTCCAGTTCCGTACTTTCAGAAGAAGGGGGCATTCTTCTCACTCCGAGCACAGCCCCTCCAAGCCCTAGGATGGTTTCCTTTGATTGGAATGATCTTGTTGAGCCTCGTCTTCCTTCTTATGCACCTTTTCATCTAAGGTTTGAATTTAATTCAAGAAACATCTATCGATGTATTGTGGATGAAGGATCCTCTGCAAGTATTTTATCCTCCTTGGTTTGGAAAGTCTTGGGATCTCTCGAACTTGTATCTGCTTCGCATGAGCTGTTGCATTTTGACAGATGTTCTAGTGAATATTTGGGGGTTATTCCTTAGTTGCCTATCTCTTTAGGTGGGAAGATTGTCCGTGTTGATGTTATAGTGGTGCAAGGCCCATTATATTTCAATATGATTCTTGGGCATGATTATGTATATGCTATGAACGATGTGGTTTCTATGCTCTTCCAGGTGATGCATTTCCCTCATAATGGAAGCATTATCACTATTGACCAACTGGCATCTGATAATAACCATCCTAATTTAGTGTTAGTTTAGGCTACCCTTTATATGTTCCTAATGTTCATGTAGACTCCTTGATGTTCAATTACTTCTGAGAAGGAACCTGTGCAATCATTTTTTCCTTCTCAAGACTTGGAATCCACAATTGATCCATTGGTTTATCCAATGGGGCCATGGGAGCCCTTGCTTCCCCCTCTTGATCCAAGTGGGCTTGAGTAC
This sequence comes from Picea sitchensis, assembly GCA_010110895.2. NCBI lineage: Eukaryota > Viridiplantae > Streptophyta > Pinopsida > Pinales > Pinaceae > Picea > Picea sitchensis. Next base: position 12,308 of record SNQJ01S0078696.1, read on the forward strand.
CCTTCTGAGTTTGATCTCGTTGTTTGTAGATCCTCAAGCCCTCATGCTTGTGATTCTTTTTTGATAGACTTTGCTAGTCTTGGCCATAACCTCCATCATAATATGGAGTATGGTCATTTTACTTCACCCTTTGGGACTGTTGACCCTCGTTTGCGTTATTTCTCAGATTTTGAATTGCCTTCAGATGAGGCTATCCTTGAAGCCATGACTATGGTTTCCATACCGCGGGAGGACTTACATCGTGGTTTGTGTTTCCTTCCCTTTTGGGAGACTTTCCAAGTTGACTATCGAAGAGACTCTTGGTCTGAGCCTAGCAGTGGGCTCTACTTGAACCAGTTTTATACATGAGTCGTAGCCCCCACGGGTGTTCTTTTAAGCCCTTTTCAGACCCTCTAAACATGAAAATATTGCCGAGCGATCTTGTTGTCCTTCATGCTCGCTAAACTGAAATTTGAAGGCACGTTTGTCCAACAATAGTTTACCCCTTTTTCTATCTGGATGGTCAATTGTACGAACAAAGGTATCCTCTAGGGGCTTCAATTCTCTAGAAGAGTATCCTCAGGTATAATTTTAACCCTTTTTCGGGCCTAAGGGACTAAATTTACGAAAAAGGAACCCCCACAGAGTCCATAGTTAAGCTCTTTTTAGACTCCCTAAAATTGAAAAGATCGTCCAGTGACCTTATTCTTTCACACTTGTTAAATTGATTGAGAAGAACATTCCTGATGGAGTCCATAGTTAAGCTTTTTTCAGTCTCCTTAAAAATGAAAAAAATGTCGAGTGATCTTGTCTTTATCACATTCGTTAAAATGGTTTTGAATAGATGTCTGGTCGGTGCTAGTTTACCCCTTTTTCGAGCCGACTAGAATATCTTCGAAAAAGGTACCCCAGAGGAGTCTCCTTTTACATTTTTTTAGACTCTTTAAATATGAAAAACCACCGAGATTACCTTCTTTGGGCTTGTTAAAATTACATCGAAGGGAATTACCATTGTGTGTCTTATTAATCGCATTTGCATACCTACATCTTTGGTCTAATGCCGGCTCCATGTTGTTCTCAACTGAACCATCTAAAGCATGCCTTATACGCAAGCCCTGTAGCACTTTGTCTCTGCGTCTTGACACCTTTGGCCCATGGAGGATTTTTTTCGAGTGTCCTTTTCCTGCATATGTCCCTTTTCCCTAAGCATACATGTGTTCTGTGTGCTTGGCACTAGTATGTTTGCGATGCTCAATCCTCCTTTGTAACGTAGAATTATTTTATTCTTTTTCAAGCTTTCTAAAATTATTGAAAAAGACAAAAAAATCAAATATACCCCAAAAAGAGGAAGGGAAAAGTATTTTCTTTTTGTTGGAAGCACAAGGAGTTTCCCTTGGACAAAGCACATCTTTTCGTTTGTTCATCAAAGATTTGGGATATAGTATGACCTTAGGAAGTTGTTCTCATAGAGCCATGTCCTCCTCTGTTTGGTTATTCCTCCAAACATATAGAGAGTTGGTGTTGCCTCCTGCATCGTCAACTTATGTCAATATCATGATGCTTGAGTCTCATCATTTGTCATGCTACTATCCAAGGGAAGTTTTTACCCAGCTCGTGTTGGCCTTTCTATAGTTTTTCTCTTGTACTCATGCTCGACCATCCTAAAACACCAATCAAAATCCTTGCTCAAAATCAATGAAGTTCTCTACCTGATCACTGAGATCCTCTTGTCTATTCACAACGAGCTGTCGAAGACCTCTAGGTAATGAATTCGTACACTCACATTACACTCTTACCCAAGTTTTGAAGATCTTGAAGTTGTTTCTCGAGCTTTGAAAGCATCATCTCCAGCCATCAGATGACACTTAGCTTCTTGAAGATGGATACTCTACATGTATATATTTTGATTTTGAGATGTATATCTGTTATGTATTGCTTGCAGATACACTTTATATAGTTATATGACATGGATCTGTAGTGTATTTGATTGGCAACCATGATTTTAGTTTTCTTTTTATCCCGAGCATGGGTATGCCCTCCTTGGAGAGACAAAAATGTTATTTTGCAGATGGCAGCTCACAAATACTGGTCCCTGGGCTCACTCACCTGGCATGTTGATAAAGATTGGTAAAGTATTTCGGCCATCAGATGCTCTTCTAACCTCACACTTTAGGGGGCATCTATTATAAGCCTAATTTGCACCCAACATGCATACCTGGCCTCAGGCCCTACTATTTGCCAATTTCTTGACCCAAGCTCTTCTAAAAATCCCTCTTTTTGAGCCACAAGTGCCATGGCCTTCTATAGCCCGTGTATTCATACATAAATACACATACATGCCTTATACAACCCGCCTATACTAACAAAAGAACAAAAAATGGAAAGTTGCAGACAAGAAACAGAGTTTCGGGAAATTGCTAACCGTTTGACTGCCTATGGCCAGTCATTCAACCAGATAACTACCTATAAAAGAAGGGGTAGGGGTCCCATTTGAAGAGGAAGAGAAGAGAATAAAAACTCTACCCAAATTTATCCCCCCTTTGCCCCAATTTCCTACAATTGTATTGTGAGGTTGAGTATTTGGTACGCTGTGAAGAGGAGCCCAGGACCAGTTTCGAGGATTAGCGTCAGCCACATATTGTAAGTTTACTCTTGTGAAGATTAATACAAAAGGAGTACTTTTTTCATCCCACCATATTATGTGTTTGAATTGTGTATTTATTTTATGATATTGTCACATCTAACCCAACAATTAGTATATGAAATGCATGTTTGTGGCTCTCTGTTTGTCTATGTGTGAATGCAGGTCATCTTTGGGAGGAGGCTTACAATCGAGGAGCGAGTGAAAGTGAAGGGATCAACATCAAATGAAGGATTTAAGGTAGAGTTACCTAATCTTGTTTGCTCCTTTGTATTGCATGAATGTGGGGTTTTGTGTTGGGAGAATAGGAAAAAGTAGAGGCCTTTAAATGGTCATTTTATGCATGCATGATTAGAGCCCTTAAATGCTAAGTCTGTAAGAGGGATTTCCCACTCACATCATATGGGTGTTGAGTGCACCGGGGTTGTTTCTGGGGATGAGATCTCGTTGATGTTGACGATCTCCAATGGTTGTTGTTCACCTTCTTCTGCCTGTCTGTGTGACCTAGTCTAAACTCTGGTTTTTCTGGCGTTCTGGCTTGCTTCTGCTTGCTTGAGTGGTGCCATGGTGGTGAATGTCAAATTTTTACTGGGTTCAAATGGTATCTGTGACCTTTGTGAGCTTGCTCTATGCGTTTCATCCTCTATTTCTCTTTGTCTTCTCTTCTTTCATGAATAGACTATTTTCTTCCACGTCTGTGTGTTGTATGGGTTTTCCATGAATCTTATTGATGGCACTTACTTCATTATGGTTTTTAATGCACCTTAACTACGGGTTCAATGCATCTCCGATGAGTTCGTACTTTCCATTACTCTACCTTGTCATCTTTAGTTAGTGCATTTAATGTGGCATCCCATCCATCCTTGTTGTCCTTTAATTTCTCCTAGTGCTATCATGTCATCTTGTTTTTGCCGAATTTCCTTTTCCCACTTGTTTCCCTTGTTATGTGACCGTTGTCCTTCTCCTCACCGAGGATGCGTTTCTAAATTCTTGTGACCTTTCTACTACTGGTGCGTTGTGCCCTCCTTGGTTCTTTCCTTGTTTTTTTTCTACTGCATGGTGGGTGGTCGATTGTCCTTGTAGATCTTCAGTCGGCTCCCATTAATCATCCCTCTGAGTTCTACACCCGAGAAGTCTCACAATTTTACAACTCCTCCATTTGTGACCAATTTTACTTCGTATGGTCCTAGCCAATGCATTCTGATCTTTCCTGGGTGCTGAAATGATTTGCAGTCATACATTAGTACTAGGTCTCCTTCCTTGAACATCTTCTTCTTGATGTGTCGATCGTGCCAAGCTTTATATCTTGATTTCTAAACTTGTTGGTGGAATCTTTCTAAGATCCGGTCTTCCTCCATAGTCATTAACTGGTTTAGTCTTTCCTATACTATGCCTCATTCTGTCATTTGTGTAATTGCTGCTACGTGCAAGCTTGGTACTAGAAATTCTAATGGAACCACTACTTCTTGGTCATAAACTAGTCTAAATGGTGTGTGCCCTGTCAATGTTTTTCATGTAGTATTGTAGGCCCATAATACTGCTAGTAATTTGATATTCCAGTCGTCCCTATTGATGTTACATATCTTTATTAGTGCGTTCTCCAAAATTTTGTTAAATGCTTCCACTGTACCATTCACCTGTGGGTGATATGGTGTGCTCTTCTTGTGAGGGAATTCAAACTCTTCAGTCATGGCATTGATGGTGATGTTTATGAAGTGCGTGCCTTGCTCACTCATTAAAATTCTTGGACACCTAAATCTAGTGATTACTTGTTCGAATAAAAAATTTGTTGTTGTTTCTGCGCTGCAATCCTTCACTGGTGCAGCTTCCACCCATCTCGTTAGATATTATGTCGTGTTGATAATGTACCTTGATATTATTCTTTTTGCTCGTGGGATGATTGGTCCCACAAAGTCTATTACCCATTTCTCAAATGCTTGGAGTGTTACTTGTGTTTGTAAAGGCATCTCATCCCTTCCATTGGGTTTTCCTACCTTTTGACAGAGATCACATGTTTGATATAAGTATTCCTTATAATCGTTGGCCACCATAGTTGTGCATGCAATACCTTCTATGCGGTATATTTTCCTACATAATTCCCTCCTACTATTCCTTCATGGGCTTCTGCTAAAACTCTTGGTCTTTCATGCTCTAACACGTATCTTCGCAAGATGCTATCTGCGCCCATCTTATATAGATGTCCTGCAATCATTTGATAGTCGGTAGTGCGGACTTCCAGGTTTTTATTCTTTGAAATATTATAATATTGTGGTGCAACACCTATGCTCAAGTAATGGATGATATATGCAGAGTATTCATCAGCGATATGAACTGAGAATAGTTGTGCATTCAAAAAAATTTCCTCCAAGTTTGTAGGTTCTTCTCCATTGGTGACTCTTGATAGGTAATCAGGTCCTGCATTTAACTTTCCTGGTTTGATGATTACTTCAAAGTCAAATTCTTGGAATAGTAGTAACCATCGACAGATTCTGCCCCCCAACGTTGGCTTGTTGACTAAATATTTCAGGGCTGAGTGATCTGTGAACATCTTAAAGTGTTTCCACAATAAGTAATGTCTAAACTTTTGTAGTGCATAGACCATAGCTAGGCCTTCACTTTCTGTTGTGTTATAGTTTTGTTATGAGTAAGATAGATTTATACTCGCAAATGCTATCGGGTGATCCAAGTCCCCCACTCCTGGCTATGCCAAGATAGATCCAAGTGCTATGGCTGATGCATCTACATGTATGTGGAATGTCATCTCCCAATATGGAAAGACTAATATCTGCGCGATGACCATATTTTCCTGTAGGGTATCCAAACCATGTTGGCACTCGTTGTTCCAATGAAATTTTGTATCCTTTTTTAACATCTTTTCCATCAGTACAGTTATCTATGCATAACCTTTGATAAATTTCCCGTAGTAACCTATGTATCCCAACGTCTCTCTTAGCTGACAGATTGTTCTTGGTGGTGGTAAGTTAACAATGACTTCAATCTTTGTAGGATCTACTAGTAAACCCTTTTTGCATATTATATGGCCCAATAGTATCCCGAACGGTGTTCCGAATATGAATGTATTTATGTTCAGTGATATATGACATTGTCTACATCTTTCTAACATTAAGCGTAAGACTTACACATGGTATTTCAGCAAACTGTAAACTGTCCAATCGTCCAAGTAAGCTTCTAGGAATTGGTGGATGAATTCTTTAAATGCAACGATGAATACTTTGGAAAATATTGTTGGTGCATTCTTCCGTCCAAACGACATAACTGTGTACTGATAAGATCCCCATTCTGTCGCAAATGTGGTCTTGTGTCTTTCTTCTTGTGCTATCTTAATCTGATGGTAGCCTGAGAATCCATCAGTGAATGAGTAGGCTTCATGTACTTTTACATTCTCTAACACTTCATCCGTGAAGGGTGTAGAGAATGGGTCATGTAGGAATGCATCATTCAACTTCCGCAAGTCGACGCATATCTTGATCCCTCCTTGTTTCTTGTCCTATACTACCATTGGTCTTATCTATTCTGATTCTTCGATCAGTTCTATGATGTCGACTTCTAGCATCCTGTCAATATCAGCTTTGACTTTCTGCTTATATATGGGGTTCAGTCTATATGGGCATTGTCCGATTGATCTCGCTTCTGGTATGAGTGGTATCTTCATCTCTCCTATCTCTCCTGCTATACCCTTCATCTCTATAAATTTTGTGGGGAACATGTCGTTGTATTCACGCAATAGCTCTATTATGATTTCCACTATTTTCTCATCCCAATAATCTCCAATGCTAGCCATTTTGGGCTGCTCCGCTGTCCCAATATTGACTTTCTTTACTTTGATCAGCACAACAATAAATTTTGATTCTATATGTGGACCTTCCACTTCTCTTTCTCCTTCTTCTTCTTCAAACTGAATATTGCTCATATCATCTTCATCCGATGCTTCCTCTTGCACATGGTAACAGGACATACGTTCTTTAACTGTTTTTTTTTGTTCTGTTGTTGTTCTTCTATGATCATTTCAACTTTTTCCTCTTTGATAAATATCACTCCTCTTATCTTCTTCAGGGCGACATCTATGTTGGGGTTCTCATGCTCGAATGATAAAGTGACTATAAATTTTGTTGCAATGTCATCCAGGTTGTAGTTCCTTTGCGCAATTCCTAGTCTATATACCAGTTTGTTGGTATGCCCCCTAGCGTATGTATAAAATAATGAGGCCATTCCTCTAGAGGTGTCATTTTCCATAGTGTTCTACACTCCTCCACGTGTTCTGCTGGTGCTCTTTTTCCATCATACTTCTACTATTTGTTGTTTTTATGTTTTGTGCCAAACCTTATGCACAGTAACCACTTGCATTGGTACCAGTCTGTGATTGTCTCTTTGTGTGTGTCCCACCATTGTCCAGGTGTGGCCTTGAGTGCTATATCCAGTGATAAAAATCTTTGATTATCTAAGACTTCATCTTCATACTGTGCTAAGAATGTCTCCAAATCGTTTACTCCGTGGAAACTAGGTGTTTCTCTAATTTTTGTGCCTACCCATCTTACTGCATGGTCTATTCTTGCACATCTCCTCGTGGATAATTCATGTAGCCTTTGTTTCCAGTTCTCTAAACTGGTATCTAAATCTGTTTCATAGGAAGTGATGCTCCACCAACTGAGTATCCCATCTGTAGTTGTGTTTACGTAATGCTCATCGTGCATAGTTGTTATGTAAAATTGGATGATTTCCTCTAAGTCCAAACAAGTAGGTTCTACAAACCTCTCTCCTTATGATGGGTCTAATGGCGCGATGACCCTATATTATCCTAACTTGAATGTCATTTTCCTGGTCTTCAAGTTGATTATGGCCTAGTTTTCAAACACCCAATCCAGAACAAGAAATGGTGGTAAGGTGTCGTTCCATCCACTATTTAAATGACTTCAAAATATTCTTTGGTGCGCACTCCCTCTAGGTCTACTGTCACTCCTTTCAATCTTCCTATCAGTAGGACTCTGTGCTGGTTTTCCAGTTTCAATTGAACAGGTGAATATACTAATGTTGGCTCTCCCATGCATTTCCATGTCTTCTTTGGTAGTACATTAACTTCAGATCCTAGATCTAGTATAATGTCTCCCATATTGAAATCTCCAATGTTGGAATTCAGTCTAAATTCCCTACTCGTTCTTCTTCTTGTGTGTAGGTGATTGACAATTTTTGGTTCTATCTTCTCTTCCGTCTCGAGGATAAATTTTTCTAGTATGTTTTGCAATATTTTCACAGATGATGGATCACTTAATAGCTTTACAAATGATTGCAAAAAGCCTTTGATTGTACTTGCTTGTACTATAGACCATATTTCACTGGAATGATCCAATAACGGAGGCATTTCATATTCACTTGTTTCCTTGTTTTGTTGTGTAGTTGAAGTCATCACAATATATTCCTTCTGAAATTCTTGTCGGGCTTGCTTAAATATCGCTTTTTCCTTCTGCACGTCGAACCCCTTCCTTGGTTTGTTGTTCTTTTTAACCCATTGATTGTGTGTTGGTGCTTGTCGAATAGTGTCATCCCCTATTTTCAATCCTCCACAAGTTACTATATTAATGTTTCATCCTTCATCCCTTGCTTCAGTAGAAATCCACTGAGCACTATGGTTGTTCTGATTCCTCTTTTCCTGAATCCTTACTAGTAGTGTTGGACATTCTTCTATATCCTGGTCTGATGCACAGCGCTACATACAAGTTTCTAGTGGAAGTGGACATTCCATTACGTAATGTCCCAGTTGTTGATAATTGTGACACATCACTGGTCCCCTACCTCGTCCGAAACCTCCTCTTTCTCATCCTGCACCTTTGTAGCCTGCTCGATCTTCTATCAACGCATTATATGGAGGCTCTTGATTATACTGCATGGTATTGTATTGAGGCTAGGTTGTGTTTTACTGCGGTTGTGCATTATTATATGGTTGTTGCACAATATTATACTACTACTGCGTAGTGTTGTATGGAGCTGGAGCTTGATTAAACTGTGGTGTGGCTTGCCTAGTCATCATTTATGTCTGCACTCTATATGCGTATGATGTCCTTTCTCACATCAACTCCATAGTTATGCAATATTTGTCATCATGGCCCACTGACTTTCAAAAGGTGCAATATGATCTCTTCGAGACTGTCTGGTATTTTTGCATCATTGTGCAGTGATAAGGGTCGTGACCTAATTTCTTGCATATTTCGCACCACAATCCTCTTGTTGGTATTGGATTTGGCATTCCTACTGCCATATACTGCATGAATGTTGGGCATTCGTTCTTGTGTTTTCATTCCATCCTGCATGTCGTACACCAAACGAATTCTCATTTGTCCTTGTTCTTATTCTGGTTTAGTTGAAACATGAAGTTCTTCAAGTCCTTCATTTCTTCAATAGCTGGGTCCTTTTGTTGATATTGATTTTCTTCCAGCTGTAAGGCTGCCTGTAGAGATTTTGCCTACGTTTGGAACTTTTGTTGTTGTAAAGGGTATTTTAAGTGTGGTAATAGTGAATTGACAAAAACGTGTCTGTGCTACGTCTCGTTCATGAGATACTTCAACTTCCCCTTCATTCACTTGAATCTCTGATCAATCTCCCATATAGACTCTCCTGGTTTCTGTTGAATTTCTATCATCTCGTTCATGTATTGATCATCTGACCTCGGCTTCTGGAACTTATTTATTAGTAACTTCTTAATGTATTCTAGTGTCCTTGTTGTCCCAGGGGCACTGTTTGCATCTAGACTCATGTACCCATCTAGTGTCCAGTCTCTTAGTGTAATCGCTAACTGCACAAGTTTGGTATTGTAACGTTTCCCCGACCACCCGCAGGCTGGGGGATGCCATTCTAGAGAAATATCTCATGCTATGACACCAGTTGGTAGAATCCCCAGCCCTAAAAAGACTGGCCATGCTACTCTAGGGAACACTTTCATTCTCTCACTGCAGAACATACGGTAACATACCCAATAATCAACTGAGTTATTCCACATAAACTTTCTCTTAAAACTACATGCAACTTAAAAATATACATACAACACTCTTGCGGAAGCTTTACATATAAACATAAAAAAACAATTACATTATGTAATATATGACTTTATACTGAAATAAAAGTACCCATGAATATTTAGCATATACAGAAAAATACCCATAAACATACAGGCAATATAATCACATATATGATAAACCATAACATAAGCACGTAAAAACAATGTAGCATATCATTTTATCATACAATTGGTACGTATCTTGGAAATATTGTCACCAACTGCGTACAGACCGTCCACGAACCTTCCATCCTTAGAATACACTATTCATCATTCTCAACAGTGAGTCACCCCTGAGCTGGGATTGAACTCCACCAGGGTAAAGGGTTCCTAAACAGGCTAAGGCTCATGGACAACAGGAAAGACTCCATCTCAGGTGCTCACTCAACTAACATCCTACAACCTCTCATTCCCCACATGCTTGTCCCACCTAAGGAATGTGCCCCTTCTCTACCCAACAGTCCCTTGGCTGCCCCACTTTCCTTCCAAGGCTTCAGCAATAGGTTAGAACAGAAGTCTCATAGCACTGCAACTATAGTTTATCACCTTCAAGAATCAATCCCCATCAATTCTCTCGCTCGGAGAATTTCTCACGGGTCTGACAACCTGCTTCTTCAATCCTGCTCCAAGATAACCAGGTACACCAAACGGAAAGGGTTATGGAAGTAGGCTAAGATATGGTGAAATGAATGTCTCAAGGATAATAGACTGCATGAGTGACAATGGTCATGGAATCAGTGACTGGATAACTGAGTGATTGAAGGAATCATCATCAAACTGATCGTGAAAGTGTGATGGTGAGAATGATGATCCAACTGTCGAGCATAATTTCCCTGAAAAGTGACCAAAAGAGCTAAGTCCCCAAAATATGAATGCATGTCCCCAACTTGACACTTGTCATATCAGGAGTTACTTTGGTCCACATGTCCCCAGCTTTGGAACTTAGGATAAAATAATTATCAATACTTTCTGCTTTAGGAAATATTGATATAATATTCCCTTGAATTTTGGCCCTCCCTTTCCCTAACTGGTGAAGTTCAGTCTCCCATCTCTTTTATCATGGTTGGTCTACAGGCAACGATGTATTTTATATTAATCATGAGACAAGTACAAACTAGGCACACTGGCCTTTAACATCTAGGCGTTCCGGCCTAATACCAAAACATAAGCATTCCATCTTATAATAACTGGCTCACCAACCTATAACACATATCATATACATGAGGCTCATTGTCCTCGATACTGCGCGCACTTTATTTACTGCACGTGGTATCCAGGTATGTGCATACTACATCATTTTACTGCGCAGTTCATGCACACACTATGCCATGAAATATGCATTACAAAATGATTTCAAAACAACTCACCAACTTAAGTACACTTATATTATATTTACAATTGGGTTCGACCGAGGGATATTACAATCCCCTTCGCTTATTTATGTACTGTCCTTAGTGCATCATACACCCATATACAACAGAGTTTTCAAAATATTAAAAAATATGTGGGTATTCTATCTGCATTGCATCCTCATGCTCCCAAGTAGCGTCCTCAGGACTGTACCAGGTCCATTGAAACTTTACAAGCCCTATGGCTCAGTTCCAGAGCTGTTTGTCTTTCCGGTCCAAAATGTTCACCAGATGCACTTGAAAAGCGCCTTCTTACTCCACCTGAATCACATTCCAATTAATAACATGATTAGCATCAGGTATATATTTATTTAGCAATGATACATGGAAGACATTATGAATAGACATAGATGCAGGAAATGCAATCATATAAGAAACTAGACCAATCCTTTCTAGGATTTCAAATGGCCCACAAAATCCGGCTGCCAACTTGGCGCAGCTTCCTAGCTTCAGGGAACTCCTGTTAGCTTTCACTTTCAGGAAAACATGATCAACCACTTTGAATTCTATGTTGGTTCTATTCTTATCAGCATAACTTTTATGTCTGTCTTGGGAAGCTTTTAAATTCTTCTTAATTTTTATCATTTGGTTCTCCATCTCCTTGAGCAACTCTGGCCCAACTATTGTCCTATCAGCTGGATTATCCCAACTCACTAGAGTATTGCACTTTCTGTTGTAAAGTACTTCAAATGGGCTCATCTTTAATTATGCATGATACCCATTGTTGTAAGAAAATTCTACCAAGTGTAGGTAGTCTTCCCATTTCGATGGTTTGTCCATCACATACATTCTCAATATATCTTCTATTACTTTTTTCACCCTCTCTGTTTTTCCATTAGACTCAAGATGATAAGATGTACTAAAGTTCAGATTCATTCTGAATCCTTTGAACAATCCTTTCCAGAAATTCGAGGTGAATTTCAGGTCTTTGCCAGACACAATTGTTTTAAGAATTCCATGCAATCATGCCACTTCCTTCATAAAACTTTCAGCAACATCTACTGCCTTGTGAGTAGTTTTCAATGGAATAAAATGGGTAGCTTTTGTAAGCTTTTCCACCACCACCATGATCGAATCATGCAGCTTGCTTGTTCTAGGAAATCCCATAATAAAATCCATTTTCACCACTTCCCACTTCCATTCAGGAATGGGTAATGGTTGCACCAACCCTGCTGGGTGCCTATTCTCAGCTTTAACTTTATGTCATTCCATACATTTAGTGATGTATTCAATGATCTCTCTCTTCATACCTGGCCAAAAGTAATGGCTCTTGATCGCTGCCACGGTTTTTTGATATCTAGGGTGCCTTGCATAAGGAACATTATGCATTTCATGCAAAATCATATGTTTCAAGTCCTGGACATTTGGAACAAAAATTATGTTCTTGTGCAACAATATTCCATCTATTCCCAAATTAGAATTACCCACCTTTTGTGGCATCTTACCCTATTGTAGCATTTCTACCAATTCTCTGTATTGTAGATCTGCATTTGCAACCTCCAAAATTTTTCTTTTAATATCAATCTGATACATGGTAATGGTTGTAGCATGTAATTGATGCACCTTCCTGCTGAGTGCATTAGCCACTTTATTCTCTTTCCCCTTGATATGCTCTATATCAAATTCATATTCGCTTAGAAATTCTAACCATCTGCTTTGCCTAGCATTTATATTTGGTTGATCAAATAAATATTTCAGACCATTATGGTCTATTATTAGCTCAAACATCTTTCCCATGAGGTAGTGTCTCCATTTCCTCAAGGCGTGTACTATGGATGCCAACTCCAAATCATGAGTGGCATAGTTTCTTTCATGATCCTTCAACTTCCTTGATTCATAACATATGACAAACCCATTTTGACTGAGGACTCCACCCAGTCCTTCATTACATGCATCGATGCATATGATGAAGTATTCATATGGGTCTACGATCCTTAATATTGGAGCACTTGTCAATAATTCTTTCAAGTGTTGTAAACTCTTATGGCAATCTAGTGTCCATTGAAACTTCACTCCCTTTCTTTGCAAAGAAGTGATTGGGTGTGAAATCTTTGAGAATCCTTCAATAAATATTTTGTAGTAGCCTACAAGACCCATGAATGATCTCACCTCTGTCACATTCTTCGGCGCTGACCACTCTCTAATGGCCTCTATATTTTCAGGATCCACTACTATCCCATCCTTTGAAATGAAATGCCCCAAATAATGAATCTGTTTCTGATAAAATGAGCACTTGCTCAATTTGGCATACAACTGATGCTCCCTTAATACTTGCAACACCATCCTCAAATGATTTTCATGCTCTTCCTATGACTTGGAATATATAAGAATGTCATCCAAAAAGACAATGAAAAACTTGTCCAAATACTCTCGGAAAACATCATTCATTAAGCACATGAAAATAGCTAGTGCATTTGACAACCCAAATGGAACCACTGTGAACTCATAATGACCATACCTTGTCATGAAGGTGGTCTTGATGATATCTTATTCTTTAATCCTTACCTGATGGTATCCTGATATGAGATCTAGCTTTGAAAATATCTTTGCATCCTTCAATTGATCAAAGAGGTCATCAATCCTTGGCAAAGGATACTTGTTCTTAATAGTCACTTTATTCAACTATCTGAAGTCAATGCACAACCTTAGTGTTCCATCTTTCTTTCTCACAAAGAAGATTGGGGAACCCCAAGGTGACATGCTTGGGCATATATACCTCTTCTTCAAAAGTTCTTCAAGATTCATTTGCAACTCCTTCAATTTTTGTGTACTCATTCTGTAAGGAGTCTTTGATACTGGCATTGCTCCAGGCATTAAATTTATAGAGAAATAAATGTCTCTCCTTGGGGGTAGTCCGAGTACCTCCTTTAACACATCTTCAAAATCTTCTAGGACTGCATAATCCTCCAATTTTGGCACCTTATCTCTAGGTCTCTCTACCAAATGAGATGCAATTATTTGACATCTTTTTTTGTAACATTTCTTCAGCTGCAATGCTGAAATTTCTCTAATGGTTACTGCCCTGGGAATTCTCTATACTTTTTTTAGTTTCCCTTCCTCATCCAATAAAGTAAAAGATTTGTTGTGATAGTCTAAGAGAGTGTGATGTTGGTCGAACCAATCCATCCCAATTAGACAATCATAGGAACCTAAAGGAAAGATGTTTAAATCTACCCTGGTGTTCAGTCCATTCATTTCTATGAGGCATGACTTAACCATCTCATTAACTTTTCTTTTGGTTCCAGTAGCCAGTTGCACCAACTAGGATTTCCCATGCTTGCTTCTTGGAAATTGTAAAATTTTCACCATCTTAGGCTCTATATAAATATGACTAGCTCCTCAATCAATTAAAATAGCAATGGTTTGGTTGTTGATCATACCTTCCACTTCAATCATGTGGGACTGATACTCTGCTTGCTTATTGTCCAGGGTTGAATAAATCCTTGGCACATATCTACCCATGTCCTCAACTGTTTCAACTTGTTGTACATTTGGAACAACCCTTCCTTTTTCACCTCTGTGAGGACAATCTCTGAACCTATGGTCTCCTTTACAACCCCAACATTGCATAGGTGGCAGCCTTGGCCCTTGAATCCCTGTGTCAATCATTCTGGTTTCTTTAGGCATTTGTTGTCCTTGTGGAATATTTATGAAGAATGGTGGCTTAGCTCCCTTCTTTCTCTGATCCATATTGAATTTCTTATTATCTTCCCAAGTCTTTTGGAAAGATGGCCTTGCTTTCTACTGATCATATAGGCATTTAGCTCTCCTTATGGCCTCTTCTAATGTCTTGGGATCATCATACTATATTTTTTCACTGATAAACGGTGACAATCCACTCAAATACATTTGAATTTTTACAGTCTCGTCCTTGATGAAAGAGACATACTTCAACAGTTCCAGAATCCTTCTCTCATATTCATCTATGGTCATACTTCCAAGCTTGAGTTCAAATAACTCTTTCATTTTATTGTCATAGTATCTCTTAGTCAAGTATTTCTTCTCAAAATACTTCTTGAATTCCCTCCAAGTAACACTTTTCTCTTCAATGTCCTGCACCTGCATAATTTGATCCCACCACATGGAGGCCTTTCCTTTGAGTTGATAGATAACAATTCTACCTTCTGCATGAGAAGAATAATTATGCAATTGAAAATAATTTCTCATGCCCAACAACCATGTTTCTGCATCTTCATCCTTCTTGTGCTCACCATCAAATGTAGGAGGTTTGATTTTGTTCATTTCTTCTCACAGTTCATCCACCCTAGACGTCTTATACCTTCTGACTAGGGATAGACTTGAGATGTTACCTACTTTCTTATTGGAATTCCTTGGGAAATGATGGTGATGTCTACTAACACTTTTTTCTTTTATTTTCTCATCCGAAGGCTTGTGAATTCCATATTTTCTTGAGCCACTCTTCTTAACCAATTTATTTTCTATTCTATTTAAGCCCTTCAATAACTTCATGTTGAAGTCATCATGTTGCTCTTTGGATCTCATAATCCTTTCATTATTAGCTTTATGGATTTGGACATCCTTCTGCAAATTCTTAATGGTCTCAGCCATATTCATGTTTTCATTCCTTTCTTCTCCATGCACGTTGGAGTTCATTCCTTCAATGCCCAAATGGACATCCACCCCTCTGATCTCCTCTTCCTGACTGTAATTCCCCTATGATTCTTCCATTCCTATGGACTCCACACTGGTCTGATCTGATCTAGTTGTTAATTCTGCAAAACGTGTAGCCATCGAAACTTATCAGGCTAACAATTCAATAATTCATGAAAAATATGAACCATTTTGGTTCAATATATATATCAGAATTATCTCTCCCGATTTCCTGGTGTTATCACCATGAAAAATCTAGATTTATACCCAAGTATTTAAACATAGATATGCGGTTCCTTTAGAGATACATTTGCACAAGAATGTGGTTTTTTGAAACCACTTTCACCAAGACGCGGTATCGCGTGTATCAACATGTGAAATCCACCACTCGTAGAGCGGGAGAAGGCTAGTCAGATCACCCTGTTTCACTCATTCGGTACTTCACAACCATGTGACGTTAGCTGAATGACGCCATGTAATGAAATCAAAATTTAATCATTCGAAATGGATTATCCAAGCATGGAAACCCAATTCTCTTGTACGTAATCCATCCACGCTTCATATTTGGAATTCTATAATTATCAATCCTCAAGTATGAAGGTATCTGGGTATCCATACTGAAGTAATCTCCAAATTGGTTGACTTTCTTATTTCTGTAAAATCATTTCGGTATCCACAACCTAAGATACATGGACAAGGCTAAATCCAGTGAGATTGGTTATTTAGGAAACATGCTAGACTTTCCTACAAATAAGGAGGAAAGGATCCTTGCACACATTCTAGTGACTAAATTCCATACAGAGATGGCTAGAGAATCACAATTGGAAGTCAGGATGAATCCCACTATGAAGGATTTAATCATCAACATGCCATCTTCTAAGAAGAAAAGGAGCAAGCGACAGAAGAAGGAGGAATCCACAGTTGAAATGTCTGAAAGTGTTAGAGAGAATCAACTAGTTTGGTTAGATTCTTTAAAAGAGGAGATCACTAAGCTGAAGTGAGTCTTCAACTATTAAGTATGTTTCAACGAATTTTTGAACAACTGATAGTGGAGGTAAGAAGCACCAGAGATGATAGGCATGTTCTTAAATGACCCTTTTTACAACAGGATAACTGTTATCATCCCTTTTTGTAATTTTGTGATTAATACAATTATATAAATACAGAAGCAGATTATTAGACTATTTATTACAAAATTCTATCTGGTGGTGTTATGAGTCTTGTTTTTTTTTATAGTATGCTTTTCTTGTAAGTTTATATTTCACTTTCATCTGTCTGAATCAAAGGAATATAAAACTCAGAATTCTTTTTAAGTAATTCTTTGATGTGGTTGTGTGTTTCTTTTTCTTCTAATATTATGCAAATTAAACTCATAATCATCACCTTCCAAGAGAATTTGTGCGCACTAAACTTAGACCTGTACATTTATATTTATCATGCATAGCAACATCACAAGGTAAAACGCTTTTCTACGCACCTATATCCACTATGCATTTCTTCTCTGTCGCGCCGACAACTTGCGCACGCTACTTTTTGCGTTGTGCACCAATATCCACTACACATAGTTTTGGTATCGTGCATTGATAGTCTACATGCATTTCTCCCTATGCATTGCACCATGTCAAAGTTAAATAGGTTCCATCATGCACAATAATCTGCGTGCACCATTGAATACACTTCCACAAGACAACTTATACAAATACTACGTGCGTACCAACAAACTCCTCTGTGTTATGCAATACTTGTGCACCCCATGTGCACATTACTATGTGTGTGCTCACCGTGCAAGGATAAATTCAACGTGTGCATCCACACATAATAATCTTCCGCATGATGCTACCATTTACCGCGCACTCTTGCACGCCAACGTTTTCAGCGTGGTGCCAAAATTTACCGCGCGTGTCAGCACGCCAACATTTTCCATGGATACTCTATGAATTGAATTTTGATCACATCAAAGTTACTCTTCTGTGAATATTCACTTTAACTAAACCCCTCTGGCCCATCTAAGCTTAGTGTTGAAAATGAGGCTCTGATACCAATTTGTAACATTTCCCTGGCCACCTGCAGGCTGGGGGACGCCACTCCAGAGAAATCTCTCATGCTCTGACACTAATTGGTAGCATCCCCAACCCTAAAAAAATCGGCCATGCTACTCTAGGGAACACTTTCATTCTCTTACTGTGGAACATATGGTAACATACCCAATAATCAACTGAGTTATGACACATAAAATTTCTCTTAAAACTGCATTTAACTTAAAAATATACATACAACACTTTTGTAGAATATTTACATATAAACATAAACAAACAATTACATTCTGTAATATACAACTTTATACTGAAATAATAGTACCCATGGATATGAAGCATATACAAGAAAATACCCATAAACATACAGGCAATTATAATCACACATATGATAAACTGTAACATAAGCACGTAAATAACAATGCAACATATCATTTTATCATACAATTGGTACTTGTATTGGAAATATTGTGACCAACTGCGTACAGACTATCCACAAACCTCCCAGCCTTAGACTACACTGTTCATCACTCTCAACAATGATTCACCCTTGAGCTAGGACTGAACTCCACCCAGGTAAAGGGTTCCTAACCAGGCTAATGCTCATGGATAACAGGAAAGACTCTGTCTCAGGTGCTCACTCAACTAATAGCCTACAACCTCTCATTCCCCACATGCCTATCCCACCCAAGGAAGTGTGCCCCTTCTCTTCTCAACAATCCCTCAGATGCCCCACTTCCCTTCCAGGGCTTCAGCAACAGGCTGGACCGAAAGTCTCAGAGCACTGTAGCTATAGTTTAGCACCTTCAAGAATCAATCCCCAACAATTCTCTCACTCAGAGAATTTCTCATGGGCCTGACAACCTGCTTCTTCAATCCTGCTCCAAGCTAACCAGGTACACCAACCAGAAAGGGTTATGGAAATAGGCTCAGATATGGTGAAATTGATGTCTCAAGGATAACGGACTACGTGAGTGAAAATGGTCATGGAATCAGTGACTAGATAATTGAGTGATGGAAGGAATCATCATCAAACTGATCGTGAAAGTGTGATGGTGAGAATGATGATCCAACTGCCAGGCATAATTTTTCTGAAAAGTGACCAAAAGAGCTAAGTCCCCACGATATGAATGCATGTCCCCAACTTGACACTTATCATATCAGAAGTTACTTTGGTCTACTTGTCCCCAACTTTAGAACTTAGGATAAAATAATTATCCATACTTTCTGCTTTAGGAAATATTAATATAATATTCCCTTGACTTTTGGCCCTCCCTTTCCCTAACTGGTGAAGTTCAGTCCCCCATATCTTTTATCATGGTCAGACTGTGCGCAACGATGTATTTTATATTAATCATGAGACATGTACAAACTAGGCACACTGACCTTTAACATCTAGGCATTCCGGCCTAATACCAAAACATAAGCATTACTTTAGTTATTGTGCACGGTATCTGGGTATGTGCATACTACATCATTTTACTGCGTAGTTCATGCGCACACTATGCCATGAAAGATGCATTACAAAATGATGTCAAAACAACTCACCAGCTTAAGTACACTTATATTATATTTACAATTGGGTTCGACCGAGGGATATTATAGGTATCTTCATCAGTGATATGTTTTGCTTCCTAGATCTTTGAACAAATAAACAAATGTTTCTCAGGGTCTTCTGCTACTTCTCCTCGAAATTCGGGTAACCTTATGGTGGGATTATGTCTTGCCATTTTGAATGATGAACAACTACCTCCGCGTGGTGTAGATAATTGACTAGCGCTACTTGAACTGGCTCCTCCAGTTGATGTTCCTTGTGTGGATGTACTTCCTATTGTCTAACTACTTATGAACTTCGGTTGTCTAAATGGTTGTGTTATCTTTGGTGTATTAGTCGCACATGAGTTTATGGGTTCCACACTGATATTAATATGGATAAGATGGTTGCCTTCTCCTCCCTCTCTTGGACCTCTCGTCTTTCACTTGTATGTTGTGTGCATGATTTCCTCAATCTGCTCCACAGCCTAGAGATCCTCTACCTCTTCCTCATCACTCGCCAAGCCTTCCCTCGTGGCTATAAATTTCTTCTTGGTATTCACCTTGTATTGGTAGGGTGCTCCACTACGCATCTTTCCCATTGTCGTCAAGATCCACTTGATCTAGTTGTCATCCATCCTGATTAGGTCCAAGGGTTCCTCCTCCTTCTTTCCCTTATCCTTTCCTCCTTCCATTTATCCTCTTTCTGTCAGTGCTTCCCCACTCCCCCCATGCACACAGGGAAGTTTAGTTGTCTGATTCCATTTTCATTACACCTTTTTTATATAGCAATATCTTAATCAAAGTATAGAGTGATCAAATGTACCTTCCTTGAGGTCCCCATAGAAAATATTGCTCCGTTTCACTGTATGACTTTGATGTGTCTACTGCAAACTTTGTGATAAAACCTACCACAATACTATCAAGCCAAAATTCTACTGCGTCGTTGAACTTGTTGTTGGTCTATTGACGTTTTTCAATCTATACTAGGGTCCACTCTAGTTGTCGTATCCGGTTCATTGTGTGATTATCCTTCAACCTTAGTATCCACTCCTGTAATAGATGTGGAAAATCACAGAAAAAGACTTCATGTAAATCAGTAAACATGTAATTCTCAAGATATTTGTGAGGTGTTGGTCTAAGGTTTCTATTGTCTTTTTGTGCAAATTCTAGCTCCTTTAATAGTTCTTAGCCAAGTTTCTATCTCTTCTTTTGTGGGATTCCATGGCCTCAACATTGCCTCCTAATGGCTCATTGGTCTCTTCCCTAACCTTTTCTTAATCTACTTCTGACATATCTTCGAGTTATCTTCTCTACTCAATCCTCTCTTGTTCCTACCAACAACAATGGAGCCATTTGTTGGTTACTTCTCTCCTATACTGTCAGATATTATTGACCCAAGGTTCATGTTTATTCAGGGTTCCAACAAAGCCTCTAAAACTATCAGCCCTCCTGGTAAACTAGAAGGCAACACAACACATAATGCGCTGTGCAGTCTCACTAAAGATAGCTTTAATGGGTGGCTGTAATAATCATGTGTTTACAGCCTAGGATTGAGTATGATATAAGCAGGATAAATATTGAACCATTATTATGAATTGTAAATGCAACATACTATTATTCATGATTTATGCAGTAATCCATAGACTTACTCCTTCTGTATTGCAAAACACTTAAACAGAGAATATAATAATTTATGCATTCAACATAATAATAACTTCTTAAGACAATAGAGACATGCAAACATTCATCACACAACATAGATATTACTGTGGTTCAACCCCTCTTAGGGCTACATCTACAAAGATTTGTGTCTCAGCTCTTTTATTATATTTTGTTCGCATCTACAATGTCGAGTGCTTACAAATCCCCTCTAATGGGTAGGATCTATATGAGGCAAACTATAATGCACCAGGCTCCTCATCCTGCAATCTAATCCTCAAGATATACCTTCTCTCATCTCTTCTAGCTCAACAACCTACAAAATAGGTCTTACAACAAAACATTACATATCGCATCAACTCATGCGTAACTTACAACAACATAATAATACTCCAAAGTGACCCAACCATGATGCATAAACATCTATATTTATACATTCTGGGCTCTTCAGCTATTTACAATACCTTACCAAAACCCTAACCCTACCATCATTAGGTCTTCTTCTGCATGTACGCATGTTGATCTTCCTTCCAGCTGTCACTTCCCTTATGCACACCTTCCTTGCATGTATGTGTGTTTTGTTTCCTTCCTGTGGTTGCTTCTCTTGTGCATGCTTTCTTTCCCAAACACACCATGATTTTCCTCTTTGGCCTACCTCCATCACACAACATATTGAGATTTTATGTAATTTAGAAGTTATTCCGAAGTTTAATTGTATTGGTTATTCCTAAGTGTAATTGTGAAAGGGTTTATTGATAAGTCATGTCTTTTAGGTATTTTAGAGTATATATAGAGGTTATATCGAGTCATTTTGATCACTCATTTGAACATAAGTACAAGAGAGTAGTACACACTTATCTAGGAGGCTATTCTTGTTTCATGTCTGGGTCTCTTTGGTCTTGATTTCGTTAAAGAGAATTGTATGACATTATACATGTTGGAGGAATATATACTGAGGAAAGTTTGCAAGGTTTTCTCCCCCTTGAGGGTTTCCCTAAGGATATATCTTGTTGTTCTTTGGATAACTATCTTTTAATTGTGATCATTTTTCATATTAAATAATAATATACATGGACAATATCATCTCTTATGAAAAGTCAACATGGTATCAGAGTAGGACTAGGCATGAATCCCTCACAGGAGGGCCTAGGGAAATGGAAAAGAAATGGGACCTATGAGAGTAAGAGAGTAGATAGTCTGAGTGAGTGAATTACTACCATGTTTGTAGTAGTGTGTCTATCCATCACATTGAAATGATGACCATGAGTGAGATCCATTAAGGGTAGCGATAATTGAGAAGGCCTATTAGAGTCACTGAATAGTGATATGAAAGAATCCATACTCCTCTACGAAGATCCCATGAAAGAAACCTATGAAAAATATAGATTGAGAAGATTTTTTCTTTATCCTTATCGTTGTTGGTAGCGCTCATTCAATAACACATGCAAGGTTTCCTTGTTACAGTCTCTGTAGTTGCAATGAAAATCAATTGAAATAATAGGTTCTCTCAAGACAACACAATCTTATTAGCGAATTTTTAGAAGAAGAGGGCAATGTGAAATAAATATGGCTAAAGATTCATCTGTCAGTTCCATGAATCTGAAGGTGCAATACAAGAGATGTTTAAATCCAATAAATTGGGTCAGAATATAGGTGATAATATAGTTGTCGAGTTGGACCGTAGTGAGATGAGTGTAGGAGAAAAGGGCTTTCAGGTTCGGGCTTTCCCTTGGCAGGTAATATTTGAGAATGAACACTTCGACATTCTTCTTGGAAAGACACTATTGACGTCAATGGACTAGAGAGTCCCCAACACCAACATTTCAACCTCCCATGGGGCTAGGCAGGAAGAGACGAGAATATCACCCTAAGCTTAAAGCCCCAGACAAGAAGACACATTGAACTAAAGGCCAAATTTCCCCTAACCTAGGGTCCAATCGTACATTCCTTTTCCTTGTAATTTTACTTTTTAATAATATTTGATTTTTATGTAATTTATAATTTTTATGCTTTTATATGTAATTTTATACATTTGTAATGACAAAATTAAATCCTAAATGAATTTAAACAACTAAGAGAATGCAACCATAAGATTAAAAATGAAAATGTTTTATTTTGCATTTATTTTAGCAAGAAGTAGAGAAGACAAAAATAGCTAGAAGTTAGGAAAAGTTAGTACCTAAATGATTAATTAAAAGAGTAATTTAATAAACAAAAAATATATTTAATAACTACCAACAATTAATTATAAAACATTACTTATAAAATAGTGTATTAATCATTTAGGTAAAAAGTTAGGAAAGGTTAGTACCTAAATGATTAATTAAAAGAGTAATTTAATAAACAAAAAATTGATTTAATAACTACCAAAAATTAATTATAAAACATTAAATATAAAATAGTGTAAAGGATTGCTATTTTAATAAATTGTCTTTTAGTTAAAAAAGGATGAATTACAAAAATAATAAAGAAGGATAACAAAAGCTTATGCATAAAAAGGAAAAAATGAGAGGAAGTTATATACATCATGTTACAATAATCATAGTTTCTTATTTTCTTTTGAATTTATTTTCCTTTTTTTTATTTTTGATTTAAGGTACTAAATGTTGGATTACTGAGAGGGGGGTGAATACGTAATAGAGCAATTTAATCCTTTTTAACCATATAATGCAAGTGTTATAGCAGTGTAGCATTATCATCCAATAAATGCAAGTAAATAAACAATGAACAAATGAGAAATCATACGCATACACAGTACACCAGTGTTTTTACGTGGAAACCCAAAGCGGGAGAAAACCACAGAATGATTTTTCTTATATGTCTTGAAGAATTACATTCATTGGAAGCACCAACTTCCTTTGTTTTCCAG
>SNQJ01S0078698.1:11158-25219 GCA_010110895.2 Picea sitchensis
TCATTTTCCCTTAACGGTGACAACATGGGACTAGGGCATAGAAACTAACCACCAAGGTGAAACAAGGAAACAAAAATAACTTCTAAGCTAGTGATCCATTATCCAACTTCAACCAATGATCCTCATTCACATTCCCAATAATTAAGCACAACACCTTGCATGAAATAATGACTAACACACCTCACGGTGACGATGTATTACCAACTCCAACACACCGATTTGTTTGGATGTGATGAGCTTGGATGATATTTACTATAATAGGAAATATGAGGGGGATTCTGAGATTCCAACTATCGACATGCCGATCATCATCATGGTTGGGATCATTGTCTCCATTGTGGGGCATATGACATTATATCCTCTAGTCACCCATAGGCATGGGGGAGGTAACATCTGGCTCCAACATGGGGATATGTGATCAATGTAGAGCGCATGATAACCTCAACATATATGGTTCTCCAAGACCTACAATCATGCGCCCATTTCAAACAACACAACTCATTAGAAGTATAAGGCAGTGGATGTGATCCATCGGGGTTAGTAGTAAATCAAAATTATGATGAAAAGAAAAAACTTTCACTACAACTATACACGATAAATTCATAATATACAATGTTGAATTTCAAGTTCCTAACATGTATGCAATACTATACTAGCATGAATGCATGATGCAAATATATATACATATGCAAATGCATGATGCAAAATTCCCTACCTAACCTACCTAATGTATGATACAAGGTGAGGTTCCTTCAATAAAGTAGTTTTTGAGAAGGTATCCATTAAATGGTAACAATAAATTCTCTCCCTCAGGTGAGGAAAAGATAAATGATTTAATACTAACGTTGCTCTCAATTTGGCAGGGCCTGAACCATAAACTATCAAAATTATTGTGCATTCTTGGTTTCTCCTTCCTCTTTTCCCACATTAGTAGTTGGTTGCATTCCTTGAAATTCCTTTATATTTATTTTTGATCAAATGTTCTCTTAATATTTTCTTTGTTTCACATCATTTGATCCAAATCGCTCCTCCTAGATTCCTCCAATTCTATCAATTCATCAGTTCTTCATTTCAAATCCTCCTTATTAGTCATATANTTCCTTTATATTTATTTTTGATCAAATGTTCTCTTAATATTTTCTTTGTTTCACATCATTTGATCCAAATCGCTCCTCCTAGATTCCTCCAATTCTATCAATTCATCAGTTCTTCATTTCAAATCCTCCTTATTAGTCATATACTGTTGTGCGAACTAGAGGGTTGGAATATAGATGTTGATGGGAATTTTGTATTCCAATCCATATACCAGATCAAATGAGGTTTTTCATATGGAAGTCTTGGTTGTGATAGAATACTTGATCTTACTATCCCAAGCCTTCTTCCTTTCTCCTACAATCTTCTTGACAATATTCATCATATTATGATTACTAGATTCTGCCAGTCCATTTCCTTAGGGATGGTATTTGGAAGAGTGAGATAATATGATCCCATGCTTGAAGAAGAAATTTTACAAAGAAATGGAGTTGAAGGCCTTGGAATTTTCAGTACTTATTTTCGTAGGAGAACCAAACCTTTTCATTATCCCGTTCTCAATAGAACTCACGATGACTTCCTCAGTTTCCTTTCTTGTTGGGATGGCCTCCACCCACCTATTGAAATAGTCTGTAATGGTCAAAACCAAACGATATCCATTAATGGAGTTGTAATTAAATTCACCAATGGAATCTAAAACCCATTGTTGAAAAGTAGATTCAACAATGTCTGGCTTCAAAGGAAACACAATAAATCATTGTTTTCCTGTGAAGAATTGACAAGCCTGGAAATAGCTCACATAACAATGGCTATCAATGAACAATGTAGGTTAATAATATATAGATCTTATAATATTATGGGTAGTGGTGTGGGAAGTGAAGTGGGCATAGTAATACCATGAATGAAGTTCCTTAATCAATCAATGAGCTTCATCTTTGTTCACACATCTAAGAATGGTTCCATYAGGGTTCTTCCAGCCTAGACCATCTTGGGTCAAACAATACTTCATAGCCTTTAGTTTCAATTCTCTCTTCTTGTGATCTACCAAGTGGTTTGGGGATGAAAGGTTCTTCAAGTAATATATAATGTCATCATACCATTCATCATGTTCCATCTCACTCATTATCACATTAAATTGGTCACTTTCCCCCATTTGTATGTCTTCCTCATTAATTTCAGTCAAAATGTAGCTAAGCCTTGTCTCTTGATAATCTTAGTGGGATTGATCTCTAAGTTGTATTGATCCTAAATTTTCAACACTCACTTTCCCCTAGTCCCAAGGAAATCTTCTTGAGAGAGGACATCTTTCACAGTGGGGTACAACACATAAGTTTTTATTTTGTTGTTTTAGACAAAGCTCCTAAAGTCTTAAGGGACTTGACAAGGGAATATGATTTCTTCTTAGTGATTGAATAATTTAATTCAACATCCATGAGGGTTTTTCTTATGGAGGTGATGGGTTACTCATAGTCGTCCTTATTCTTTCTCAAAAACACTCTAAGTATGGTGTCTTGAGAAGCAAACAAAAAAATTATAAAGTCACTAGAGTAATCAGGGATAACCAATATAGGTGTCATAGTGATTTCTTCCTTAATATCTTTGAAGGAATTCAGGCTATTATTACCCCATTTTAAGGTGACATACTTTCTTAGCAAAGCATTCATTGGCTTAAACTTCTCGACAAAGTTTGGCATGAACTTCCTTATAAAGTTGATCTTGTTGAAGAATGATTGCAAGGATTTATTGTTAGTAGGTGGCCATATGTTCTTGATAGAATCACTTATTTTGGGATCAATGGAAGTACCTTATTCTGAAACTGCATGTCCTAACAAATTTCCTTTGTTGATATCGAATATTTATTTCTTAGGGTTTAGGGAGATGCCATATTTCCTAAAATATTCAAATATTGTCCTAAGGTGAGATATATGTGCATTTATTTATTTAGAGACAACTGCCATATCATCTTGGTATATCTCTATTATTTTCTCTATTATATCCCTGAAGGAAAAATCCATTTCTCTCTAGAAAGTAGATCCAACGTTCATGAGGCCAAAAGGAATTCTTAAGTACATGAAGGTTCCCCAAGGGGTGGTGAATGCAATATTAAGTTGATCCTCCCTCTTTACTAAAACCTGGTTGTATCCTAAAAACCCATCCAATATAGACATCATACCAACACTAGTGACTCTTTGTAATAGATGTTTCATGTTGGGGAGATGGTAGTTGTCCTTAAGCAATTTCTAAATTTGACACATATTCTAATGTCTCCATTCTTTTTCCAGAAAACCACCAAGTCAAATTAAGTAAATCCTTGAAGAATACCTAATGGGCACTATGATCCCAATGTCAACCATATTTTGAAGCTCCTTTTGAATTTGAGGATCTAACTTAGCAGCCATCGCGGCAACCTGTAATCACAATGGTTTGGATCCTTCTACAAGAGGGATGGTGGGTTGGATAACATTGCCCCTATAATATTTTAGGTCATTGCAAGTCCAATCAAATATGTCCTTTAACTGCTCGAGCAGTCCCAAATGCTTGCCATATCTCTCGACCTTTGTAGTGCCCATATACCTGAAACATAGGACACTCCTCGCCAAAAAATTTAACACCTTAACTAAGACAATATCTATTGACATAATATTGACTATTCAGCAACTGGTGATTTGGTAGATTCATCAAAAATTCATGACTTCATGGCATAGCGAATAAAATAAAATAAATGAAATTTAACAGATTTTAGTTGCATTTGCTAATTTTTTGTTTAATGGAGTTGCCTTCTTTAACGCTCTCCTGCCTACTACCACAGTCCATTCACATTTGCAAACAAGAGGAAAATGTTTGAAACTATTATCCACCTTGCCAACTAGGAAAACAACCTAGCTCCGGGATGTCTGGATGTATCCACGGCCCCTCCGATACCCAAAACCTCTAACTTGAAGATTTTCTTGATATTATGTCCACAGCCGGAGAAAAACCCGTTGCCTCCAATCTGGCACCAATATCATAGCCCTCTGGCTCTGCTTTCATAGCAAGAAAGGCGGTCCCCGTGGAATTCCCCCTCAAACTCTTTAGCTAGCTTCCTTATCCCCTTCCACTGAGCCTCCTCATTACATTCAATTTAAGCATCCCCTACGTTTTAATTGCCCTTATCCCGTTCGAGTGGTGACATCTACAAGGTTGTATGTCCAGCTATTGTATATGCAACTTAATTTAATGTTATATTTTATTCCACCTTTAATTTAGTAGCATTGTTAATGAATTGGTATTAATGCCCCAATAGATATTAATATCTTTATTACTCATAAATAATCAATTGAAATTTTATTTTAAGACATAAATATAGTTTAAATAATCTTTTAGGATTATTATTAAAATAACCATCTTAATAATTAAGGGTTATTACACCAGGCCGAGCAGTTCCCTTCCCTATCTTTACCATACTTGGTTTGATCTCTGAGCCTAGGTTGAACTCAAAGGTTTTATCAGGAATTGGTATACAACTTATGTCTTCCCTTGTACATGTCATGTATATCAAACATCATTTCTAGGGGGATGCATCCTTTTGGGAGGGTGTCATTGGGAAAGTCTTTGACCTCTAGGTTCATGAAGTATGGAAGTTTTACTTGGGGAGTTAAGAGAACTCCTTGCTAATTCTTGTGAGGCCACTGGAAGTATAAAAGACATCATCATATTTGAAAACTTTCCAATGTTTTAGGTTATTTGGGACTAAGGATATACATACAACTTCCATTTTTCATAAGTTATGAAGGACCTCCTCACAGGGTTGTAGGGTGGATGTAGAAAAGTTATGAAGGACCTCCTCACAGGGTTGTAGGGTGGATGTAGAAACAAATAAATCATCAACGATATAGTTATTTTATCTAGGGACAACATCATTTGAAAAGGCATCAAAGAGTTCTATAGTGTCCCTAAATGCATCCCTGTATTTCCTTAATCTTTCATTCTTTGCAACAAACTTTAGTTTTACCTAAGAGACAATCATATCAGAATCCCCTATGACCCTCAAAATTTTTATATTTATCTCAAGGTATATGTTAAGTCCTATGATTAAGGATTCATATTCGACAATGATGTTTGTACAATCATATTCAATCTTATATTTGAAATAGGTGGCCTCTTTGGAAGGAACTATGAGGATAATCCCATATCCAACACTAGAGTTGGAGTGAGCATCGTCAAAATCCAAAGTCCATATACCACTGGTGTCCTGACATTGCTCCATATAGAGCGCAGGATCAATGACATATAAATTTACCACTTGGTCATCTAGGTACAATACTTTGTCTATGGGACTTTTCGGGGTTTAAACTTGGTATCATACTAAAAGTTCTCTATAGAGGATGACAAATCCTCCCTCAGGGTGATGGATGGTGGCATACGATAGGTCCATCTAAAGGTTACCTCCCAATGTTGTAGCCCATTCCCTAGATAACAAAATTCCCCAAACATCAAGTATATAAATTACTACAAAATTCATGAAAAGGGAAATGTTGGGAAAGGCTGTCAGGATAACCTTAAGGTATTTAATAAGGCCACAAATAGTGATAGGTCAAGAATCCACCCCATATACATTTCGGTAAGGTCGTGATATTTGTATGCCAAGTTGTTCCATGACCCTAAAGGGCATGATATTTGTGGAAGCGCTCGAGTCTAACATGCAATTATGGATGATGAACTTGTTCACTATGAGTGAGATGAAGAAGGGTGCATTTTTTCCATTCTTTCTACCAAGATTTTCAGTATGGAACACTATAGAAAGATATTCTTCATCTAGGGGGACTTGAGATTCTTCAATGCTAGGGTTTTGTGAAGTTTGATTTTTCCCTTTTGGGGTTCTTTCATCTTTAGGTTTTTGTGAAGATACAAGGTCATTAGTGTTGGTCCCATTTAACTCATCACTATCCCTTTTATGGATTGTTGGCATGTCAAAGTAGGTATCCTCTTTGGGGGGTTTATATCCCTCCCCTAATCCTTCACTTATGAGTGCTTGGAGTTTTATTTGGGCTTCCATAGGAACCTTCATAGTTTCCATTTCCCACGTTTCCTTAGTAACAAGGGATAACCCTTTGTGAGAAGAAACTTTCCCAATCAATATTACCCATATCTTGCTGATACAAGGAATATTCCTTATCTAGGGCATCTATTTTTATCATGAGGGTATCTTGTGACTTCATAATATTTGTAATATTTTGTTCAAGAGAGACTATCTAGCTAATCATATTAGGGGTGTTCAAATTGCAAGAGTCTAGGTTAGCTTCTATTTGGGAAGAAAATTATTATGCTTCTTTGAGGGTTTTAGGGTACTTTTCTCTTAGCAAGAATTGAAATTTCCATTGGAAAGCATATAGATACCAGGCTAGGGAAATTCCTTCCAAAGGTATAGTATTGAGAGGAAACTCCTCCATCAAGGCATCGAATATTTCATTGAATTCTCTTACAAGCTCTTGTTCACGTCTTTGAATTTTGTCAAATTGAGAGAAAGGTAAGGCCTTATCTCTTTGATCACCCCATTTCTTTAAGAAAAAATTATCAATGTCTTCCCATGTTTTAATACTCTTTCTTAGAATTCTATAATACATTCTTTAACATACCCTATTAGCAAGGAAAACAAAATTTTCATGATCACGTCTAGGTGTTAGAGGTTTACATCATGTGATCTTAAATAGTCATAGAACTTTCTCAAATGATAATCAAATTTGGTATCATTGTTACCAGATTATTTAGGAAGATAAGAATTATCACCATTAGGCATGTTATGGGGAGAAACACATATTATACTCATGTCCAGAGGGTTGAAAATATTGTTGGATGCCGATTTTGGAGGATCCATGGGGGGAATGGGTTGATTTCTATAATGAATTCCTACACGATTTTTCATTTTTGGAGTCTCCATATGATTTCTCAAGGAATATCATCAAAGGTAAGCAAGGAATCCTACTCCTAGTGGATTCGTTGGCTAAAATTTTGAGATAAGGGCTTCAGGATAAGTTTACTAGAAAATGTAGTTGGGAGAATGACTCAATCCTCTCCGACAATGGTGAAAAAATGTCATCAAAATATTTGTACTTGTGCAAATCCCTCCAGAAGATCCCCAAATCTTGTGTAACGATGGAATAATCTACCATTGTCACCTAAGTAGAGCCTCCCCTCGTTTTAGTGATGGAAGAGGTCCACCACAAGAGAGGATTCTCTAGTGAGCTCAAGGGATAAAATAAGAAGATAAACCAAGCCTAAATTCCCTTATGTTTGTCACATGTTAGTTAGGTCTAGGTCTAGGAGAGGGATAGAAGATAACGATATAATTTTTGTACATGTACTAGACAATAAATAACTTGTAGTATAATATAGAACATTATCAAGTTGTAGCATGCAATAATGATATCTTGGACACTAGACAATGAGTAAATGTTGTAGCTATTGAAAATTAAACCAATAAACCAATCATATAATAGAAATTAATATATTGCATAAAAAAAAACAAGTAAAAGTTCTTAGAAATGTAGCAATTCACCATGAAATGTAAGCATTCAATAAGTATATTATTATCCAATTGCTAGGAGTGTTTTCTGAGCAAGTTAAGTTGCTTATAAATGGGTGTTTGCAACAAATTAAAGTAGTTTTAAATGGATGTAGAAAAATTTAATAACAACAAAAATAAATATTGATATTTTTCTAGGGTTAGGGTTACAAATGTTAGTTTAATGTTTGAGAGAGTGAGAAAATTGATTTTAATAGCTACTTTAACCACAAAAAAACTCTTAGATTAGTGTTGCTGTTCTCTAGGGATTATGGAGTCTCAAATGAATTATCTTGAAGAATGAACTATATGAAACAAGAGAGATAAGGCCTAAACCCTATGGAGTAAACACACGTGGGATTTAGGTGTTAGGCTTTGAGGAAGAAGGTACCTAGGGTGAAAAAACATTTGGGCCCTAGGTTCTGTTTTACCCTCTCTTTAGCTTCACTTAGGTCAAGGATCAAAGACTAGAGTTAAAACCCTAAAGTGAAAGAACT
Source organism: Picea sitchensis (assembly GCA_010110895.2). NCBI lineage: Eukaryota > Viridiplantae > Streptophyta > Pinopsida > Pinales > Pinaceae > Picea > Picea sitchensis. The sequence goes on from SNQJ01S0078698.1 coordinate 19,229, forward strand.
TTTGGGCCTTAGGATTTTAACCCTAGAAAATAATGTTTCACAAACTTGGACAATAATTTTTTTATGAGGGAAATAAGAACTTATGTTTCCCTCTTAGGGTTTCAACAAGAAAAGGAATACTTGAAACAAGATAGTAATTCAACCTTTAGAATTAACAAGAGACATAAAATTGCAGAAATTACTTACTTCTTCGAACAATCAAGAGCATCAAAACCCTAATTACAAAAACTTATCATCTAAAGATCCAAACATCCAAAAATAATCCTCCACAAGGCTATCACATGAGAGAGAAAGAGCTAAAGAGACCAAAATAGAAAAAAATTTAGAAGTATTACCCCACACAAGTGTGAGGGAAGTGATGATGAATGTGATGATCCAACTCTAACCTATTTATATGAGGTAAACCATATCATTATGTCCACAAAGTAAAGTGAAATTTCAAATAATCATAATTTAAGTGGGTCTGACCCCTCAAGTATCCTCTACAAGTGATAAAAATGCAAATAAACCATCAATAATGCCACACATGTGGTGACGTCAAGCATCCCAAGGATATAGGGGGAATCCCAAGGCCACGTGACATCATATCAAGGTATAGGGATGGAAAATGATGCATCTCATCATCCCTGGTCATGCTCAATCATTTTTGGTACCCCAAGTGACATCAAACCCCATCATCATGAAAGCCTATAAGGTGATGTCATCATCAAATGGAGGCCAATGTCAAGCATCTAGGGAACTGTGTCCACGGTGGATGAGGTTGCATCTCGTTTATGGATGGTATTTGGCCATTTATTGTTGCAACATCCTTAATCTAATGAGTAATAAGCTCTGGGGTACACTTCCCATCCTGCGGGCTTCCAACTCATTTGTATGCCATCATGAACAAATCTACACAAACCAAATTAGGCTTTACTTGTGGGTGTGAAGCCCCAACACAAGCCCACAAATCCTATCACCAAACCTAAAGTGTGATGTGGTGCCCACTATGATTCCCACTTTCCAAACACCTAGGGTCATGTGAGAATACCTGCCTGAAGCTACAAAAATAAACACTCCCTCTTAGAGAGGAAGGTATTCTCACCACACTCCACAAGTGGGAATGCCTCCCAATGCTACAAAAGCATCAACACTCCCTCTTAGCGAGAGAGGAATTCCATCCTCCATCATCATTTGGAAGTATCTTTGTCTCCTGCATTGGATCCCCTACCACAAATGCTCTCTAATTTTCTTGATTGGATGCTCCCTATGTCATCGAAGAAAATCCTACTCTTCAGTCCTCATGATTGGTTGAATCCTTGGTCACTAAAGAAAATCCTATTGTCTTACATTATCCCATCCAGGAAGACGCCCTGTTCTTAGAATCCTCCTACCTCTGAACCTCCTGTTTGGCCATCTCAACAAATGACACCCTATTGAAAGTCTTGGAATATGCCTCTCTCCCATATAGACCTGAAGGTTGGATCCCACTAAGTGACTGACTCTCCTTCTGAGCCTTTTGACTCCCTCTGAAGTCAGACTCCCTTTGAGTCCACTGAATCCCTCTGAAGTAAGACTCCCTCTGATTTTATACAACCTCTAGAGCTACCTTCTCCTTATCCACTTTCCTCTGCACAGTCTTGGGGGACTACTTCTCCCTACTGGATCTTGAGGGTTGACTCCCTATGAACTCTGGCTACATATCTTGTGCATATATCCCCTACACAAAAGGTTCCCAAACACTGGGAAGACAAACTCAACATCCAATAACACTTGTCCATCTAGAAACAACACTGCATAGTCCTACTCCTGAATCCCTAAGGATGAGAACACACTTTTGGATCCATAGTACATTTTCCACTTGCAACACACCCCTTGAATCCACCCAAAATACCACTTCTCCAAACCCATGTATTGTATGCCTGATCCTCTTACCCAACTCCTCGTACATACCTAATTCAGAAAATGTAAATATCATGAACAAATCTCATGCCCCTATCATGTGTCAGTGACTCTCACTATATAAGAACCATGAAATCCCCTAAGGAAATCCTACTTCTTACCCAAGTCACGATCATCCAATGAATTTCTTCCCAAGTCCATCATCCAATTCACAAAACTCTCTGTGCATACCTACACTGCAACTGAACTTGTGTCTTCTCTCTGAACATTCCCAAGATGTGGTTGGACACTCTTTCTAGTCCACTCTAGACCTCCAAAACTCATCTCTTCAGTGTCCTCAACCTTGTGGGTCAAATACTTCATACATCATTACACCTCGACAATGTACAACTCTACGGACCGATGAAGACTCTATCTCATCAACCTTTCAAATGTTTGAATCCATCTTGTCTGTTCCAAAGAACCCGAGCTGCACCCATCGTAACTCACCATGAAAAATTAGTGGAAGTCCATCCACAGGGTTGGAAATCTGCCACACAACATACTGTTGTGATCTGGGGTCTTCACCAGTCCACCATAACTCCCAACTTTCCACACCACCGAGTTGCAATAGTCCACAAATCCTCGTCTAGAAAGTCTTCTCCATGTCTCAAACCAGAGACCATCTAACATGTTTCCATCTACAATTGTCACTGTAGCTCCCTCTCAGAGCTATCACCCGTGACCTGTTCAGAATAAGAAAAAGAAAAAGTACAACACTCCTCTAGTGTTGTAGCCAACAATGTGTCTCAAGATGATCCGCTTCTCTTCAGATCCCAAGCTTTGATACCATGTAAGTTTTCACATGAAACTCTCATGTGACTAATTTTTATATCTAAGAAATTTCTTCCTAGTGAACCAATAGTAACACCCTATCTGTTATCACTAAACAATTCTACACTGAAAATTATTTACTGAAAACATATGCAGTGGAAACAAAAAATATCAGAGATGAATCATCAACACATATGAGACATAATTTTTTGTTCTGTAAGTTTATCCAATTCTCCAAATTTGAGGACCAAAATGAGTCCTTTCAAAGTCACCAAAACTGAGAACAAAACTAGTCCTCTCAGGATCACCAAATCTGAGGACAACCTTGTCCTCCAATATACAAACAAGAAAACCAAACCTTAAGAATATACTGTAAATATCTTATGGCCATGAATCTGTTGTATACCACCTGTACAGTCTGCTAACATCACTTGTCATCATGTACGGATCTGTACCTTCCATAAAAACATATACACGATTCACCTTACTGGCAACCCGTAGACATGTGATGTTTGATCCACTGAAAATCACGTATACCCTTTAAACAATTTATCCTTTTGTAATCCATGTATATAAATGTTTCGTCCTCCTGCAAACTGTGTACTGTACAAAAAATTCTCTCCATGTGAGGGACCTTCTTTGCCTCTCTCTTCAGGGCCAAATTTGTCGCCTTGTAGTCTTTCCCTTTTTTGAGATCACCAATCCTCTTAGCACAAGTGCAGAGTCACTTATTCTAGCTCCATCATGTCTCCACACACTCTACATGACGTGTAATTTCACAATGACCTCTCTTCTTTATATACAATCCTTAGGGGTCAACATAGAAGCCCCTCCACAAGTCAACATCAAATTAGGATTTCCTTGTGGGTGTGAAGCCCCAACACAAGCCCACAAAAACCCATGAATGCCCCACTCAAATCCAAAAGGGGTTTTCACCAAACAAGTGTTATGTGGTTCCCTCTAAGATTCCCACATGCCCACCACCTAGGGTCATGTGATAATACCTTTTTGAAGCTACACAAATCAACACTTCTCATGAGAGAATGAACCATGACCCATTATCAAAGTTTAGTACACTATCACAGGCTCCAATATGGAAAATTTTAAGTATGCTAGGGAATGGAACATTACCCTTGTTAGGGCCCCCTAGTATTACCCCTTTTCCCTAGGCAGTGACAACACGGGACCAGGGCACATAAGCTGACCACCAAGGTGAAACACGAAAACAAATATAACTTCCAAGCTAGTGATCCATTATCCAACTTCAAACAATGATCCTCATTCATATGCCCTGTAAATTAAGCACAACACCTCACATGAAAGAAGGACTAACATAGCTCATGGTGACCCTAGCTTACCATCTCCCATACACTGAGTTGTCTGGATGTGATGATCTTGGTTGATTTTATGTAAGAGATAATATGAAGGGGGTTGTTGGGATGCCATCTATGGACATGTTGATCATCATCATGGTTGGGATCATTTTCTCCATTGCGGTCCATGAGACATGATCTCCTCTAGTTACCCCAAGGCATGGGGGCAGGTGTAATAGTCATCATTCTCAAAAAAATATGAACAATCAAAATTTTAATGTATGTTATGGGAATTATTTCTATTTTAAGATTAATATTGTGATCACCTACAAATCATTCAAAAGTTTGGAAATTTTTTATTAACATGTTTGTATGTGGATAAATTGGGAAACCTTAAAATTCCTAGTAGCATTTGTATTATTAATTATACAACATTATAAGATATCAAAGGACACATACCAATTTTGCAATGTTGCAACCCCTTCATTGAAGTGGGAGGATCTATGCTCCCTCTCTTCTTCTCTAAAAATTATTTGAATTATGATAGAAATGGAATTATCATTGAAATACTTTACTGCATATTTTAATTGGAAGTTCACAATTTGAATGCATGATTTTCCATTTATATTATTATTGTTAAGGAAACAACCTTTATTTAAGTTTTTACTTTTTCTCCCTATATTTACTGATTTTGATTTTCATATGTGAAATCTATAAGAAGTATATTAATGGTATAAAGGCTTGTTCAAGTCCAGCTAGTTTGACTATGAGTGGTTACCATACCAACAAAACTAATAATTTTGTAATTAACAAGTGGATGTGATTTTTCCCCATTTGAGAATGTGCATCTCTTATGTGCACCTATATGGGTGATTTCCTCTTGTGCACATTATATTTTCAAATCCACGATAGTGATTTTCTTTAATCACAATAAGTATGACCTTATACTTTCCTTATGAAAAATGTACATATTTTGAATTCTATCACTCACGTTGAATCTTTTCAATGGCTTGATAGTTGATTGTGACCCTACTAACATTTTGTTAATGAGTTTGATTTCCTTTAAGTTCATTGCATATAAAGAACATATTGGTATCATTTTCCAGAAGTCTTCAATTCAAACAGCTATTAATGAGTTTGATTTCCTTTAAGTTCATTGCATATAAAGAACATATTGGTATCATTTTCCAGAAGTCTTCAATTCAAACAGCATATAGCAGAAATGCAAAATGTATGTTGTTAGTAAGTGGACTGGTTATCGTAATAAAAAAGACCAATGCTAATGATGTAGTTTACTGCAAATCAAGTAAACCCAAGAATGAGACTAGATCAAGAATAATATTGATGACAAAGTTCACTATTAAATAGGTTTCCGAAAAATATGATCGATCATTTAAACAAGACAAACCAAAATGTAAACTGCCACTAGCATTTCATTTCCAGTAAACTTTTTACCTTAATAGTCTAATATAATTCTGAAGTCGCATCATAGAAACTAATAAGGAGGAGGAGGAGACTTGTAGGAGTAGTGATGTGCAGGTGGTGAGGGGTAGACGGGTGGTTTGGGATGGGGAGAGGGGAAGGTAGGTACTGCTTTGGGGGGAGTAGGACTTACAACATGGCTTGGGGGAGGCGGAGATTTGTATCCGTATGGTTTTTCTGGTGGGGATGGAGTTGCATTTGGTGGTTTGGTCACTGGAGAAGGTTTAGTCACTGAAGAAGGTTTGTGATGGGGAGGAAGAGGAGTTGGCCATGATTTTGGTGGTGAAGGAGGAGGAAGAGGCTTGTGAACTGGTGGAGGCTTGGCATATGGAGCAGGAGTTACTTTTGGCGGTGTAATCTCCACCTTGGGAGGAGGTGGAGATTTGTACTCGTATGCAGGAGAAACTGGCACCGCCTTAGGAGGAGGTTTGCTATGAACAGGTGGCGGTTTCTCCACTACTGGGGGCTTGGGGACGGGTGTGGGTGCAGGGGGCGGCTTATA
>SNQJ01S0078699.1:10179-45421 GCA_010110895.2 Picea sitchensis
GGGGGGGTCCGTAATCCAATATGTGTCGTCGATCTGAGTGTGTAAATCTGGAACGCCCGGACTTGGTTGCTGCTTACCACAGGCGCATTGTCGCCCGAAACTTTGGACAAGTGGGTTTTTACCCCTTCTTTTGCGTTCTACCCCCTTGTACAAGAAATATCGCTAACACCATCAAATGTCAGATCTCGTCTCTAAAGTTGGTAGTGCAATTATTTTCAGACACTTCTCCACTTGAAGAACGGTTAGTATACATTGAGCATCTCAATGAACAACGTCGTGATGCAGCCCTAGCCAATGAGGCTCACAAACATAAATTCAAGTGTTAGTATGATAGGTCTGTTCATCCTCATATTTTCTCTGAAGGTGACCTTGTCCTGGTCTATGACCAAGATAAGGACCTCCTGGGGGCAAGAAAATTCAAACCCATGTGGTTCGGACCTTTCATAATAAAAGAGGTTTTAAAAAAGGGCACTTATCGTCTGGTTAACTTTGAAGGGAATGCTTTGGTGGAGCCTCGAAATGGGTTCTACCTCAAGAAGTATTTCTCATAGGCAGGTCATTGTGGGTAACTTTTTGTAACATATGTATAGTCTTTGTACTATTTCTTTCTAGTTTCTTTTAGTGTTATGGACATGTCGTTGATGTTATCTTTCGTCACTGTGGAAGATGTCAAGTGATTCTGAGGTGTTCGTTGGGTATGCAGATGGTGCTAGTTGGCACACTTAGAGGCTTGCCTCCGCAGCCTGGGTAATGTTTACACCTCAAGGCCAGTTATTATCTTTCGAAGGCATATGCTTAGGTGACACCCAAAACAATGTCGCCGAGTAGAGTGTAGTTATTGAGTTTCTTCGTGATGCTTTGTCATTTGGTATCTCTCATCTATAGGTCTATCTCGACGCTCAACTGGTTGTGTCTCAGTTAAACAAAGTATACCAGGTTCATGATCCAACTTTACACCGACGATTCCTTAGGGTACGTCTCTTAGAACAAAACTTTGATTATATTACATATTTTCATGTTCCTAGGAGATTAAACCAAGTTACAGATACTCTAGATAATCAAATTTTAGATTGGAATCTTGCACACATATGAAAGAACATTCACATAAACATGTAAATACATTTTTTTCACACATGATCCATACGACACAAAAGACAAAAAAAAAAAAACATATATAATATCATAAAGTAACTAGAGTACACAGATGGACACAAGCGCCTAAAAAATATAACCAATAACGAGTCACAAGGCTTATGCCTTCAAACAATATATACAAGTAGTGCTCATGGCACGTAAAAATGTCTAGCTAAGGTCAGGGCCTGTGGGCCCTGTTATACTAATACACAACATTTTCTAAACACTGAAACAACCAGACCCACGTTCGTGGTGCCCCCCACTACATGAGGCTGCATAGATGGTGGTAGGTCTTCAATCTCTGCCATAGGGACCGTGCGAGTGAGCACAATAAAGTTTTGCTCGACTCATCGCAATACCCTCTCAGCCTCCCCAGCTGGAAGATCTCCTACTACTTTTGGTCCCCCTACGGCAGTAGGTGCGGCCCCTGGCTGAGGATGACGCATGTTCCTTGCATAGTCAGTCGCTCGCACTGGTCCCACGTCTGCACATAATGAACGCATATCTGTCAAATACTCTGGTATAACAAAAAAAATGATATATATAAAAAAAACAACATAAAAATTACATATGTTTAATAAACAAAAAAAAATAAAAATACAAAGGTGGAGACTTACCCATCTCCCCTTGCTCCTCACCAGGAGGTACTGGTATCTCAGGGTCTCTTGAGAAATCAATCCCGACATAGGGGTAATCCTCTATAACTAGGATATGTCGCGACAACCACGCAAAGAATTCATCGTCAAAGGACTCATTGGTCCTTCCGCCACCCTGTCGCGGCAATAATATTGCCCATATACACATAGCAGGTAGAGAGGCATGATGTCCTCGTACCACTACTCGAGGATTAAAACTCGGAACTCTCTCAAAAAAGAACGAGCACAGAATGGTCTCGAACCTGAAGTTCCTCTGTGTCCGCAAAAAACAATTTTTCAACTGCCTCTTCATACACTCACGCAAAGTGGTACTCCAATAAAAAATTTGTGCATTTAAGCACTGGACTGCACAGTTCATCTGTGCACGAGACGCCTGATGTAGAGCCGCAGAACCAGTGATTCACCCAATAAGTAACACTATCTCTTGTGGCGATAAGTCAGTAATATTTCTTATGGGCACCTGCGAGATCGAGCATTTTGTATCATCTGCACAGTATAGACCTATCAATTCTGCTATGTTATGCGGCCCCGAAGGAATAGTCCAAAAGTTGACTGGTTCCCCTCTCCGGGAGAGGCTAGTCAAAAAATAAATGTCCTCGGTCGTGGGCACCAGTGACTGCCCCTCTAACATGAATGCCTCTGCATCTGGATGTCAATAGTCAACCAAGGCATTCAGTATCCTAGGTTGTGCCTGCATAAAAGGACATAGGAAAAACTTGAGTAACCCACACTACATCAAGGAAGCCACAACATTGGGGTCTTCCCCAACCAACTCACTAACTTCTTCATGCTTTCTTTCTCTCCAGTGGACATACATCCTGCAAAACACCAAGGTTCAGGAGAGTTAACCCTTGATTTTTAAGTCTTTTTCCTTCAATAAGGGGGTCCACGCAAGTTGTAATAGTGACAGTCGCATGTACACGCGTGCATAGTTTAATCTACCCGAATGTACATGCGGTCTGTCCTGAGACAACCCGCATGGACCTAGGGCTGACCTTTTAAAGGTCGATGCCCCCCTAAAAAATGATACCCAATGCAAAAATAAATACTTAAAATGCAAGATAAGAGAGTTTGTACTTACTTGGTCCAGACAAAAGTTCGTTTCATCCACTGTATCTCCCAGAATCACCACTTTTGACAAAGGGGGTCTTTTGGCTCTAGAGTCAATTTCCAAATCAGTAATGGTGATAATGAGCTACCAGCTTCTATTTATAGACTTTTTGGCCTCTTTTTGTTACTTTTTTGGCCTCCCTTATCCTTTTCTTTAAACCAGAAACCATTTAGAGTGATTCAGGAGTTGCATGGGAGGGATATGATCGGGTATTGGGATAGTTTTTTGGAATTTTGGGTAATTTTCGGCGGTCCATGGAAAAAACTTTTGAGGATCAACTTGAGCATATAGGTTAGGTTTTTACCCTGACTTTTGTATCTCGTTGTCTTTTTCATTTTCCATAGGATCGATCCCATCAGGTTGTGACACAGAACCATCATAGTTTCTTTATAAGTGTCGCGACTTTGTGGTAGAGCTTACCGTAACATGGATGCCCTAGGTAGATCCTGGTTGCATTATGGTATCCATGTTGCCTCTAATCAGTGTAGGCTCGGGAGTCCTTGTAGTTTTTCCTAATTACGAGTTTGAGCCTCATTTGCATGCTTATTTTTCTCTCTTGACCTCACCCTCAAGACTCCCAAAAGATATAACGGGTCTTCTTTTAAGCCCTTTTCAGACCCTCTAAACATGAAAATATTGTTGAGCGATCTTGTGGCCTTTCACGCTCGTTAAACTGAAATTTGAAGTCACATCTGTCCGGTGGTAGTTTACCCCTTTTTCGGTCCAGACGGTCAACTGTACAAACAAAGGTATACTCTATGGAACTTCAGTTCTCTAGAAGAGTACTCTCAGGTATCATTTTAACCCTTTTTCGGGCCCGAGGGACTAAATTTACGAAAAAAGTACCCCCCCTGGATTCCATAGTTAAGCTCTTTTTAGACTCCCTAAAATTGAAAAGATCGTCGAGTGACCTTATTCTCTCACACTCGTTAAACTAGTCCAGAAGAACATTCCTGACGAAGTCCATAGTGAATCTTTTTTCAGACTCCTTAAAAATGAAAAAATGGTCGAGTGATCTTGTCCTTATCACACTCGTTAAAATGGTTTTGAATAGACGTCTTATCGGTGCTAGTTTACCCCTTTTTCGAACCAACTAGACTATCTTCGAAAAAGGTACCCCAATGGAGTCTCCTTTTATGTTTTTTCAGACTCTCTAAATATGAAAAACCATCGAGCTTACCTTCTCTGGGCTCGTTAAACTCACATCGAAGAACGTTACCATTGTGTGTTTTTTTAACTGCATTTGCATACCTTATACGCCAGCCTTGTAGCATTTTTCTTCTGCGTCTTAACACCCTTGGAGGATTTTTCTCGAGTATCATTATTCTGAACATCAGTCTTGTCCTTGCACCTTGAACTTATATGTTTGTAACACTCGTTCCTCCATTGTAACGTAACATTCCTTTATTCTTTTTTCCAAAATTATTAAAAAAGACAAAAAAATCAAATATACCCCAAAAAGAGGAAGGGAAAAGTATTTTCTTTGTTGGCAGCATAATGAGTCACCCTTGGATAAAGCACATCTGTCTGTTTGTTCGTCAAACTATGGGATGTAATACGGCCTTAGGAAGTTGTTCTCGCTACATAGAGTTGTGTCCTCCTCCATTTGGTTATTCTTCCAAACATATGGAGAGTTTGTGCTGCCTCCTGCTTCGTAAACTTATGATTAATGCCATGCTACATAAGTCTCATCATTTGTCATGTTGTTTTCCAAGGGAAGTTTCTACCAAGCCTGATTCGTCCCCTATGCAATTTGTCTCTTGCCCTCATACCCGACCATCCTGAATGTCCAATCAAGTCCTTGTTCGAAATCAATGAAGCCTTCAGTCTAATCATCAAGATTATCTAGTCCATGACCGACGAGTTGTCGAAGACCTCTGGGTAGTGAAGTCATACGCTCATATTACACTCCTACCTTGAGGTTTGAAAATTTTGAAGTTGTTGCTCGAGCTTTGAAGATCTCATCTCCAGCCATCAGGCCGTATCATCTTCTAGAAGATGGATACTCTATATGTATATCTTTTTGATTTCGAGATGTAGCTCCATTGTGTATTGTTCGTGGCTACACTTTATATAGTTATTTGACATGGATCTAAAGTGTATTTTATTGGTAGCCATGATTCTATTTTATCCCGAGCATGGGTATGCCCGCCTCAGTGAGACATTTGTTATTTTGCAGACGTCGCCTCTTGGTTCCTGGTCCCTGGGCTCACTTGTTCAGCACATCAGTAAATATTGGTAATGTATTTCTGCCATCAGATGCTCTTCTGACCTCACACATTAGGGGGCATATGTTATAACCCTAATTTTCACGATACATGCTTACCTGGCATCAGGCCATCTCAGATCCCTTCTTTGCCAAAGCACTGCTGAACAACTCTTTTAAAAACCTCTTTTATAAGGGCCCACGTGCCCAACTCCATTACTGCATGCGTGTACAAGCTAGCTGACCTAAAACAACCCACATGTACCTACAAAATCATGAAAAAAGGAAAGTTGTCGATGGAACACACAACTTTGGGTGAGTTAACTGAATCTTTTGGCCATGCATGGCCGAAGGTTCATCCAAATACCTAGCTTCTTCTAGCCTATAAAAGAAGGGTTAGGGGTCCTATTTGGAAGAGGAGAATAAGAGTAAAGAAACTCTACCCAATTGCACATTACCATTGTCCCAACCCTTTAGCCATCCTTGTGTGAAGAGAGATACAAAGCAAAGAAGTTGGAGGACATTTGAAGAGGAGCCCAGGATCAGGTTCGCATAGCAGTGGCCGATCTCGACATTGTAAGTTGATTCATTAAAGTTAATAATAAAGAAATTCTTTTCCCATCCCACTATATGAGTTCTTCATAGTTTAGTGAATATATGTTTGAATCTCTAACCCATTAATCTGTAGAAAAAATGCACATAGAGTTTGTTGCTTGTTTTGTATGCAGTTCAGTCTTGGGAGGATAGCTTCTAGCAAGTGATCAAACATGAAGAAGGATCGACATCGAACATACGGAACAAGGTATGTTCATTTAACCATGTATTTGCTTAAAATAAATGGGGATTATGTATGGGACGATGGTAGAAAGTAGGATTTTTTTGGTCTTATCTACATGCACAATATAAACCTAAGTGCTAGTCCGTAGGGGGATTTCCCTCCACAACAAGTGCCATGTCCCTAGCCACATAGGATGGTCATGTAACACCAATTATTTTCTTTTGAGTCACATTAGACTTACATGTTTTTTTATAATTATTTTCTTTATGAATCGGATATCTCAAGATAATAATTCCTACTATCAACAAGTCTGAAATATCTTAGATATCATTTCATTAACTTAAAATGGATTCATATGAACACATGTGCAGTTCTACAACATATATAAACCATGCACAAATATATAAATAGTTACAACAATATATTAAATATAGTATACACAATAAACATAATTTAATTACACATAAGAACACTTATATTTTATGTAAATCACTAACTGCATACAAACCTCAGGCATTCCTCCTATCCATAGAATATGATGCTCATAACCTTTTAGCAGTAGGTCACCCCTAAGATAAGACTAGAACTCCACCAGGGAAGGATTCCTAGGAAATACTAAGGTCTATACTCAAAAAATAATCTCAAGTCATGGTTCCAACTACTGCAACTAGACTATAGAATCTCATTTCCCACATGCTTATCCCACCCAAGGAAGTGTTCCCCTTCTTTGCTCAACAGTCCTTTGGGTGCCCCACTTCCTTTCTAGGGTTTCAGTAATAAGCTAGACATAAATAATTTGAGCCATGCAGTTATTTTTTAGTGCACCAAAAAAAAATTTCGATAGTTCTTTCAGAAGATACAAACTTCCATGGGCCTAACAACCCGCTTCTTCATAGTACATAAAATCTTGTTAGTCTTTTTACCAGCCGCTTTCCAAGATTTCCCCATATAGATATGAGAATAAAATGACAACATTCCCATGGTAAGAAACAAAGGTTACAATGATAAGGGAATGACGAGAATATCTGTGAATGAATATCATAGAACAATGGAGTGTAAGAGTAAAATCCCCCCCAAGAATGATGATATATTTTCCCCAGAATGACTAGATCCCCTGAAAATACACCAAGTTTCCTAATATATCTCCATATCCTCCCCTAGACACTTTTCATGATGAAAATTAATGAGCTCCACTTGGTATACGTTCACCAATCCTAAAACATTAGGATAATATGTCTCAAGATTTGGATCTTAGGAAATATATTAAAATAATATTTCCTTGACTTAAGCCCCCTTTTCCTCTAGTGGAGTTCTTAGTTCCCTATACTCTTTCATTTGATTGTTCTACAACAACGATGAATTTTATTAATAATATGTGTGATACATATTGCAAATATCTTGTAATCATTTAGGCACTCTGTCCACCAAACATATGTACAATGGAACTTAGGCCCAAAAGTATCTTGGCTCACCATCCTACGTGTACAATTACATCTTTGGGTTTGGCCTAATGGTATTACATTCCTTTACCCATTATTTATGCATTGTCCTCGATGCATTATGTGCATATGTACAAGTAAAATTCTTCAAAAATATCCAAAAATATGTGGGTAATCTTCCTTCATGGCATCTTCATATTTCCACGTTGCATATTCAAGACTATAATAGGTCCACAAGACCTTTACTAGCCCAATGGCTCGATTCCAGAGTTGCTTGACCTTCTGATCCAATATGCACATAGGTTGTACTCAGAGGTCTCCTTCTTGCGCTACCTGAATCACATTCCAATCAATTATATCATTAGAATTAGGCACATAATTTTTAAGAAAATACACATGGAACACATTATGAATGCACATGGATGCAGGTAATACAAGCATTTATGCAACAGGACCAATCCTCTCCAGGATTTAAAAGAGTCCACAATATCTTATTGCCATATTTGAACAACTCCCCAATTTCAATGATCTTCTCTTGGCCTTCACTTTTAGAAATACATGGTCACCTACTTTAAAATATTTGTGATTTATGTTCTTATATGCATAGCTTTCCTTCCTGTTTTGGGAAGCCTTTCAATTCTTTTTAATATTCACCATCTGATCTTCCATTTCCCTGAGAAGTTATGGCCCAACCACTTCTCTATCTACTAGATTGTCCCAACTTACTGAGGTATTGAACGTTTTGCCATATAATGCCTCAAATGGGATTATCTTCAAAGATGCTTGATAACCATTATTATAGGAAAACTAGACTAAGTGTAAATAGTCTTCCCATTTTGATGGTTTATCCATCACATACATTATTATCATATCTTCAATCACTTGATTGATTCTCTAAGTCTGTCCATCAGATTCTCGGTGATATGATGTGCTAAAGTTCATATGGGTCTCAAATCCTTTAAATAATCCCTTCTAAAAGTTTAATGTAAACTTGGGATCTCTATCAGAAACTATTGCCTTAGGCACACCATGAATATTGGAAATTTCTCTCATATAAATATCTGCAATGTTGGTTTCCTTATGAGTTAGCTTCATTAGAATAGAATGGGCATCTTTAGTAAGATTATCCACCAGACCATGATGGAATCATGTTTCTTGGTTTTTTTGGGCAGCTTGGTGATGAAATCAATTGTCACCACTTCCCATTCCCATTCTGGAATGGGAAATGGTTGTAACGAACTAGCTAGATGTTTTTTCTTAGCCTTGACTTTCTGACATTCAAGACATCTAGCTATATAATCATCCATCTCTTTCTTCATACCTGGACAAAAATATTGTCTCTTGACAGTTGACCAACATAAGGCACATTATAAATCCCTCTTAATATCACATTCCTCAACTCTTGAGAATTAGGTACATAAAATGTGCCCCAGTACATGAGAATTCCATCCTCTCCCAGCTCATAGTCTTCATTTTTTGTTGCAAATTACCTTGTTGTAATTTTACCATTGTTTGCACATAGTGTTGATCTATTTTTGTCACTTCTAAAATTATGTATTTTAGATCAGTTTTGTACATGCTAATAGTTGTATAATACATCTCATGCACCATTATGTTGAGTGCATCAGCCACCTTGTTCTAATTTCCTTTGATATGCTTTATGTTAAAGTCATATTCACTAATAAATTCTAGCCATATGATTTTCCTAGCATTCAGAGTTGGATATCCAAAAAAATACTTCAGACCACTATGATTTGTTGTCAATTCAAATATTCTTCTGGTAGTTCCTCCACATCTTCAAGGCATGCACTATGGCTACCAATTCTAAATCATGAGTAACATAATGTCTCTCATTATCCTTTAACTTTCATGATTAATAGCATATCACATGCTCATTTTTACTAAGGACTCCACCAAGTCCTTCCTTGTATGCATCAATGCACACAATGAATTCTTTATCACGATCATCAATCTTTAAGATAGGTGCACTTTTCAATAAGTATTACAAGTGATGAAAACTTATTTCACAGACAATAGTCCATTCAAATCTTACACCCTTCTTTTGCAAGGAAGTGATTGGGTAAGAAATCTTTGAAAAACCTTCAATGGATCTTCTATAGTATCCAGTAAGTCCCATGAAAGATCTCACCTCTGAGACATTCTTTGGTACTGACCACTCCTCAATGGCTCGTATCTTTTCAGGATCGACGACTATCCCTTCCTCTGAAATGATATGGCCCAAATAATGTATCTATGTTTGATAGAATGAGAACTTGCTCAATTTTGCATACAGTTGATGTTCTCGCAACATTTGTAGCACCATCATTATGTGTTTCTCATACTCTTATTCATATTTTGAGTAGATAATAATGTCATCCAAAAAGACAATGAAAACCTTGTACAAGTAATTTTTGAAATCACCATTCATCAAACACATAAAGACAACTAGTACATTTGACAACCCATAATGGTCATATATCGTCCTGAAAGAAGTCTTGTTCACATATTCTTCTTTTATTCTCACTTGATGATAGATTTATCTGAGGTCAATATTGGAGAATATCTTTGTATCTATCAGTTGATCAAATAGATCATCTATCCTTGGAAAAGGATACTTGTTCTTCATAGTCACCTTGTTCAACTACCTAAAGTCAATACATAATATTAAGGTACCATCTTTCTTTTTGGAAAATAATGTTGGGGAACCCCAAGAAAACACACTTGGGAATATATACCCCTTCTTCAATATTTCTTCAATTTGTATTTTTATTTCCTTCAATTCTAGCGTACCCATCCTATAAGGAGACTTGGACACCAGTGCAGCTCTAGGAATCATATTAACAAAGAAATCAATATCTATTTTCGATGGAAACCTTAGTATATATCTAAATACACCTTCAAACACTTTCAAGACTACATAGTATTTAATTCTTGGAAATTTATCCTTAGGTGCCTCCTCCATATTCACTGCAAATATTTGGCATCCTTTTTTGAATATTTTCTTGAGTTGCAAAGACGAAACTTTTTTAAGGGTTACTTCTCTTGGAATTCCTTGAACTATACTCAAGTTTCCTTCTTTATCCAAGAAAGTAAATTCTTTGTTATAGAAATCTAGGACAACATGATTATTTTCCAACCAATCCATGCCATTTAGGAAATCATATTATCCCAAAGGTATGATGTTCAAATCAACCTTTGTACACAGTCCATTCATATCGATAGGACAATCCTTGACTATCTCATTAATTCTTCTTTTAGCTCATGTATCTAATTGAACCAACTAAGGTTTTCCAAGATCACCTCTTGTCAAATGGAATCTTTCCACCATATTACGATCTATGTAACTAGGAATAGATCCTGAATCAATCAAAATAACAATAGGTTGATCGTTCATCTTACCTTCTACTTCAATCATATGAGATTGAAATTCAGTTTTTTTTTTGTCTAGAGTTGAATATATCCTTGACATACTTCTTCCCACATCCTCAATTGTTTTAGTGTTCTATACATTGTGAACAATCCTCACTTTCTCACTTCTATGAGGGAAATATCTATCCTTATGATCTCCCTCGCAACCCCAACATTTCATGAGTTGTTTCCTTTCTATTTTCCCCAATGTTTCTAACATTCGAGACTCATTATGAGTTGGCTTCCCTTGGGAATTATTTCTGAGGAAGGGTGGAGTTGGGCACTTTAATTGTCTAAATAAATAGATAATTAAGGTGTTCAATATGAATTGTCAAACCCAGGGAAGTTTTGTTATTGTAAGATAATTGTGCACAGTCTATGCTAGATTATGAAAGAAAACACTAATCAAATTGCAGTAACGTAAATTAACACTAAAAGAATCAGGCTTGAAAAGTTGAACACTAACACAAGTTGCTGACACAACTGGAGTTATAATCGATTGTTGCATAATTGAAATCACACTTGCATAATTGAAATCTAATTTCTAGGAGTAGAATTTGATGAGTGTATAAGAATCCTGGATTATCTAATCTATTCTAATTTTCTATATTACTCTTGCAAAAGGAAGTTTTGTGCTAATTGTTGAAAGGAAGTCTACTTAATTGTAGAACGATAATTCACACTTCTATTTACTTTTGCTTGAAAATAGAGATTTAATCTAATGCAAAAAAGGAATTAACTTTCAAAGCAATTCTCTAGCAGTATACAACAATTGATTCTAACTCTCATGAGACACATTGATGTGCATTAACAGAAAGGGACTGAACTGTAACAACAAATGTATTCTATAAATGCATAAACAGATAAATCACACAATTGTAAATAATCAAAGAAGTTAACACAAAACTCAAAACAAAGGGGATTATGTGAGGAAGGTGGGCCCTTTCCTTCTCACTGAATCTACTCGAAAAGACTACAGTAGGTTGAAGAAACTCAAATCACTTCTTTATTAAATCGCCAAAATGTTCAGATACAAAATTCTTCACTTAAATCTCTATTCCATAGCTAATCTCTTTCAACATAAATGGTTACAAAGATCTGTCATTTAAATACAGAGACATCCAATTGAAACAGACTCAGAACAACCTTGATAATCGGAGATTCTCAAGTTGTTCATATGATAGAAAAGATCTGTCATCATCACAAAATCTGGAAATGATATTGATCACCATCTTGAGCCAAACGTGAACCAAAACATGTAATAGCCTTGAGGATTTGTCTTCAGGATATGGATTTGAATGATATACCAGCTTCTGGGATCGGTGAGAGTCTGTTGCAACAGGCGTAACAGCTTCCAAGAAAGGTGTGAAATTGTTGTAGTCGTGTAACAACATGCAGAACTAGCACACAACTGTAACAGCTGGTGTAACAACAACGATCTTTCTTCAAGACTTGGCTTTTTTTCTTTAATATACACATTTTGATCATTAGTCAAACATTCATGGATAAAATATGAGAAAATCTACCAATCAAACATGTTAAGTGAATAAGAATAAAAAAATCAAGATCAATGATTCATACCTTGGGAAAAGGGTCTTAGCAAACATTATATTAGGCATTTTAGCATAGAAATGATAAGGTTGAATGAGAAAAAGATATAGTGAAAAGGGGAAATTTATGGGTCCTAACATCCCCCCCAAATCAAGACATTGCATTTCCTCATGCAATCCAAATTCAAGCCTTACTCTGAATCTAAGTCAGGAAAGTGACTCCTCCAGTGCAAATTGCTAAGACAAAAACTCTCATGAGATTCTTCATCTGCAAATCTGAATCCACTGCACCTTACCATAGCCTCGACATATTTTGATAACATTTACCCCTTTGTATACTCTGAATGAGGCATCCAAAAACTGGGAAAATGAAACTTGAGTCCCATCCATTGATGCCTACACGTTCTCATACATGTAATATTTATTTTGTCTTGACCGAGAATTTGGTCGGTTCTTCAGCATGACTAGTGAAAGGTACTTTCACTATTTTATATCCTTCCTAAAAGTAAATATTACCACATTCATAGCACATTTGCTCTCTATTTTCATTCATAACAGTTGTTTCATGTGATAATATATCCAAATTTGACTCTTCTGGGTTTTTCGGTCGAGCAACCTGCAATTCCTTCTTTAGGGAAGCCAACTCTACTTTGAGGATATCATTTTCCTTCATTAGTTTAATAATCCTAGAATTTTTGTACCCTTTATCTTCTTCTCAATTTGAGAAAATAGTTGAGAAAGTGTCACATCGTCATTATCCTCATTATTTTTTGTAACGAGTTCTTGTGTGGTAGATACAATGATGATAGTCGGTTCTTGTGTAACAACTAATTATGGAAGAACTGGTTCTTATGGGACAGACTCTTCCTGAGAAGCTAGTTCTTTTGTAACAACCAAGTTCTAGGAAGATGTTGGTTCTTGTGTCAAAGTCATGTTGTTGGAAGGGAATGGTTATTGTGTAACAGTCACTTTTTCAACAACAAAGGATAAGGGATGAAGAATGGGTATTGTTTGTTCCATATTCTTCCATCCAACTGTTGCTCCAGTAGACCTCCCTGACCTAGTTCTCTTCCTAGGTAAGGTAGAAACAAAAGAATGGGTTTTCCTTTTCTTTTCTTTAGGATATGGAGTTCATTCTTCAACAACTGAACAAGGAGGAAAATCTACAATGCTAGGGTTTTCTCCTATAATCTGTACTTTTTCACCCGATGAATGATGCACACAATCATCAAGCGGAGCCGATGATTCTGCTGCAATTCGTTTACATTCGGCCTGAATTGACAAAATGATTTCTTGAAGTTCCTTGCACAAGGTAAAACCTGGTATACGTATCTCCATAAGATCAATTTGAGGCACACTTAGGTTTGTATCACTGATTTCAAAATCTGGCAGGGTCTGAGCATCAGCAAAATCAGGACACTTTGTCGCAGCAACAGAAGGGTTTTGAGTTGCTTTTGGTTCAACAGGAGATGAAGTCGACATATTGGTAGTTACAGTGGGGGATTTAAATGATGTTGTAGCTGAGGGTTGAGGCTCATGACTTGGTCTAGGGATTGGGTTTTCAACTGCTGGCTCAATCACAACTACAAGCATAGGGTTTAGTTGTTCTGGTTCGGCCATAACAGTAGGAACAGGATTTGGTTGTTCTTCCTCTTCAGGTAATGGGTCATTAGGAATTCCCATTCGTCTATGAATCAACAACCCTATCAGTCTATGATTGGAAAGACAATTCTCAAGATTCTTTGATTTCTTGACAAAGTAGTCCATATTATGCAAGTAATTAAGAAGGTAATAAGGGATGTTTATTAGCTTCTGATGTCTTAAATGTGACAGTAGGATAAAATCAGAAAAATAAACTATTTGATATCTTCCCTCGCATGTAATGTACCTTTTTACAAATTCTGATAATTTCCCCCATGGTATTGGTAAGGAACTTAAATCTACACCTTGGACCTTGGTCTGAACTTTCTCATCGTCCATGAGAAAACCCTTTTGTGCTTCAGGAAGATGTGCTTTTCTGCTAAACCACCTTTCTTCGGTGGTCGACAACCCTGTCACAGAAGCCACAGTTTCCTGTCACTGGAATTCTCACCTCATGCACCATTCAATACCCTTCTGTGAGATTCTGACTGAACTCCAATACCTCTGCTTCATTAAACCCCTGTAGCTTCTCAAAATAAGAAATCCATCTAGCCTGCAGAAATTTTTGGTAAACATTTGGGTATAGCAGCAATTGATCCAGATTTTCCGGTTCACACCTCACAGTTGATCCTCCCATGACGTTGTTTTAGAGTATAAACAGTCATAAAGGAGGATAAACCAACACCTAAACCGGATACACGTCAATTTCGAACAAGGATTGCATAAAGAACACTGTGTCTCAGCGAAAAATAAGGGTGGTCGAAAGGTGGCGGAGGTGAATATAAAATGGGATTTTAATGTTATGACGACATTGATTTTATCCCCCCCCCCCAACTAATTTGATTGTCTCATGGTTCAAAAAATTTAGGACAACCGTCAGGTAAGCATTAAAGCTTTCTTCCATATCTACATCACTTTGAAACGTAGGATTAGTAACGTACCTCATAACTTACTGCACAAACTGATTTGTCGGAATAAATGCACTATCCAAACGCCATATGATCTGCATGGAATAGTTGTAAGGATGAGAGATGGCTCTGGAACGTGAGAAATGATGATATGAAAAATGGAGCATAGGTGGAGTCCTTTCTTTGGTTGACCAACTGGAAATCTGTGGATGTGGAGTCAAGTAATGATGAAGCGACATTTTCTGACAGAGAGAGCATGAAGTAATTTGGAAAATGATGGGAATCTTCACAAAAACAACGGAAATGACAAAACAACAGTGTTTCAACATGGAAATATAACAGAGCGGGAAATATTGATGGAGTATCAGCATGGAAAAGTGGCAGAAATGAGAAAAATGCGAGAAGCGACATGTAAAATAGCGAAAAGAAATAATAGCGGTAGGTGTATCAGCATGTATTTTGGCTGGAATGGTGGAAATAGGTGTAGCAACATGTAAATCATTCAAATTGTCGAAAAAGAGTGTAACAGAATGTAAGACAAAATAATTGGGAAAATGGTGTAACAACATGTAAAGTGACCATTTTGTCAGAAAGAGGTGTAACAACATGTAAAGTGACCATTTTGTCAGAAAGAGGTGTAACAGCATGTAACCCAGCCAAACACATAATCCCTTAGTTTTTAGGAAGTTTTTCAAAATTCCAAAAACTAATCCTTCGGCTCCTTTCGTTGTAATCTATCTTGTTGTTCATCAATCCATCTACACACAAGTGACTACCTGATACCCTTATAGGCTGAATTTATTAGAATAGTAAGGAAACATAAAAATTTAAAAAGAAAAAATAGGAAAATTAAAATTCGTATAGTTTATTTATATACAACAATTTATTGAAAATAAAAACGTTCTAAGGTTTATAAGGGGAAGGAGCAAGCTCCTTTCCTTTTAAATATTGATAACTTGTATTAGTTGTACATATGGATTTAAATTCTGCCTTGGAAAGTGGACGCTGATATGGGTGCAAGTGATGACCATTTGCAAGTAACTGTGTATTGGATCCATCAATAGTGATTAATCTGGTTGTCTTATTGGGAAAAATAGTGTCTACCTCGTAAGGTCCCAGCCATCTTGTACGCAAATTACCCTGAAATTATTTAAAGCGAGAATCATACAACAAAGCCCAATCTCCCTTTTTGAATAACTTCTTCTTGATGACTCGGTCATGCTACTTGGTTCTTTGTTGTTGAATCATTGTGGTTTGATGGATAGCATCCAAACACTTCTCATCCATCTCATTTAGCTGCTGCAGTCTTCCCTTCTGTTCCACAGTCAAGTCTAGATTGATTGTTGATGCAGTTCTTAGGGTTTTGATCTTGAACTCAATGGGAAAAACATGGCTCTTCCCATATACCAGTTCATAAGGAGAAAAACTAGTTGTGTTCCTCCAAGTGGTTCGATAAGCCCATAGAGCTTCATGCAATCTATCAGACAAATCCCTATGATGTTCCTTGACTGTCTTAGTAAGAATAGCCTCTATTACTTTTTTTGTACTTTCCACCTGCCTATTAGCTTGGGGATGGTATGAAGAAGTTATTCTATGTAAAACACGATATTTATTGAGTAGGGATTCAAACTTACGTGATGTGAAAGGTGGTCCCCCATTAGTTACTAACTCTCTGGGAAATCCAAACCTAAAAAAGATATATTCAAACAAAAATTCTAAGACAACTTCTTCTGAGGCCCTGATGAGTGCTTTTGCCTCTACCCACATGGTCATGTAATCTATGCAGACCAATATATAGAATTTCTGATTAGAAGGTGGGTTAATGGGCCCTACAAAATCTATGGCCCATCTCTCAAAAGGATTTAACACCACTTGAGGCTGGAGAGGCATCTCATCCCCATGACTTGGATGACCCAGTCATAGGCAACTGTCACAGGCTTGGACATACTTCTTTGCATCTTGAAATATTGTGGGCCAAAAATAGCCCATCCTCAAAATTTTATGCCTAGTCCTTTTATCATCAAAATGACCCCCATAAGGGCCATCATGGAAATATTTAATCAGATCATAAACTTCATCATCTCTCGCACATCTCATGATTTCTTGATCCAGGCCTGTGTAGAAAAGATATCCCCCTATCCAACTATACCGAGCACTCTTCTGAATAATCTTCCTTCTTTCTCGGCGAGATAGATGTGGAGGTACCTTCCCTGCAACCAAATAATTAGCAATGTCTGCATACCAAGGTGAGTGAGAAGATACTGCAAACAAATTTTCATCTGGAAAGGAATCATCTACAGATGAATTATCATCATTTATATTCAATCTTGAGACAAACTCAACAACCACATTTTCGTTTCTTGGTCTATCTACTATAGTGATGTCAAATTCTTGTAGTAATAACAACCATCCTGTTACTCAAGCATTAGTAATAGGTTTATTCATCAAATATTTAATTGTTGAATGATCAATATGAATAAAAGTAGAATAAATAGTGAGATAATGTCTGAATTTATTGATAGCATAAACTACTGCCAAGATTTTTTTTCTGTAACTGTATAATTTAACTCAATAGGAGCCATGTTCTTGTTGATATAGTAGATATAATAGGGATATTTTTCCTCCTGTTTCTCTAGCACTGCACCAATTGTAGTATCTGAGGCATCTGAAGAAATGTCAAATGGCAGAGCCCAATTGGGCCCTCTCAAAATGGGAGCTATGGAAAATTTATGTTTCAGATCTGTAAAATAAAATTCGCAATTGTCAGTTCAACTAAAGTCAACATCTTTTGTTAATAGAAAAAATAAGAGAGAGGAAAGCTTGGAATTTTTTTTAATGAATCTCCTGTAATATCCAGCATGCCCTAAAACACTTCTTACCTCTTTCTAAGTTGATGGAGTTGGAATGTTCAAAATTACCTGGATTTTGGTTGGGTCTACCTTAATTCCTACATAAGAAATGAAGTGTCCCAGCACCACACCTTCACTCATCATCATATGACACTTTTATGTACTTAGAGAAAGATGAGATTGTATACATCTTTTGAATAATTTTCCATATTAGCTAAATCTTCATCGAAATCAATACC
Source organism: Picea sitchensis (assembly GCA_010110895.2). Taxonomy (NCBI): domain Eukaryota; kingdom Viridiplantae; phylum Streptophyta; class Pinopsida; order Pinales; family Pinaceae; genus Picea; species Picea sitchensis. Next base: position 28,099 of record SNQJ01S0078699.1, read on the forward strand.
ATAAGGTGTAAAGTCATCCATGAATATTTCCATACAAACATTCACCATATCAGAGAAAATACCAATTACAGCTCTCTAGAAAGTGGTTGGTGCATTACACAAGGAAAATGGGAGAACCTTGTAGGAAAATGTACCCCAAGGGCTGGTAAAGGTGGTATTATCTTGGTCCTGTGGAGAAATGGTTATCTGGTTATAACCACTAAATCCATCTAGGAAAGAAAAAAACTTTTTCCCAAATAGGTTGTCTAGAACCTAATCAATAAATGGCATAGGGAAATGATCCTTCTGTGTGGCTTTATTCAAGTCTCTATAGTCCACACACATTCTCCATTTACCATTCTTTTTAGGCACAATAACCAAGGGTGAAACCCACTGGCTGTCTGATATAGGGTAGATGAATCCTGCATTAAGAAGTTTCTGGAGTTCTTCCTTAATAATCTTTTTAATATTATGCTTCATCCTCATTTGGGGTTGGCAAATGGGTTGGCATTCTTCCTTAATTTATATATGGTGGGTTCATAGTTCAGAGGAAATTCCTTTCATATCCATATAATCCTAGGCAAATGCCTCTTTATATTCAATCAATAACTTCATCAAACGTCCAGTTTCAGCAGAAGATAAATGAGGATTGATGTTCAGGGTTTTTCCAGGTTTGATTTCTACAGCAAAGCTCTTAGAACTGACTTTAGGAAACAATTTAGTTGTTTCAGTATCTTCTATTACAACTGAATTAAATTCATTTACAACAGTTTTAGAGAACATCTCTGGGCTCAATTCTTCCTGGGCGGTAGGGTCAAAGATTCTATTCAATCGGTGATACGTGTTTTGTGTAAAAGCAGAGGGGTCACAGATAAAGCTATTGATTAACTCATCCTCTGTATCATAATTGAAACTCATGGCATTTCCTATGGTTAACACAAGCAGAGTGCTTTTATCCTCAATGTCCATCCATAAAGAATTTGTGGGTTCCACACTGGGTGTAGCATGGGGATAAAGGGTAAGTTTATTGGTATCATAACCATCAAACATGGCCATTGAACCAGATCTACAACCAATGAAAGCATCATTTATAGCTAACCATAGTATTCCTAGAATTAGAGGATGACCCCCCTGACGGGTTTTCGGCTGCAATACGACAAAATCGATAGGATACCCACATGAATCAACTGAAATAACTAGATCATTGATTACTCCTTCTTGTTTAATAATAGAACAATCAACTAACTCTAAAAAAATAGGAGTAGGTCAGACTTTCTTTCTGAGTTGTAGAAATTGTGTCATCTCTATTGGCATAATGTTAATTGTTGCCCCTAAATCAACTAACACATCAGGAATAAATGTATGCCCAATTTTGACAGTTACTGCAGGGTTTTCTAGGTCACCATATTTAATAGGTGGGGTTTTTCCTAACATCAGTTAAGACAATTCTCCCACTACTTGTATAGTGAGGGGGTCCCTAGGTTTCCTTCCAGGATTTTTGATACATATTTCTCTCACAGTCTTCGTATAAATAGGGACATCCCTAATTGCTTGCAATAGTGGAATGTTAACATGCATATTTTGCAATTCTCCTAAGAGATTGAAGGGTGGTAATTCCACAGTTTTGGTAATTTCCAATATTTCAGGGAATGGGGGTTCTACTAATTCTATCATAGGTTCATCAATTTCCTTTGTATCAGCATATGTTTTTTCCCTCGATTCCTTGTCTGATTCTAAAGACGGAGCATATTCAATTATTGGCTCGACTATTCTCCCTGATCTTAATTTTATCTCATCACAAGGCATAGGGTTAATAGACAGAGCTAGCACATTGTGTATATTAATATTCTAAATGGCCTTATTATTTGGATTTGGGTTAGGTTTCACATTCATCTAAGGTCGTAAGGGAGGATTGTTTTGTGAGGCATTGGGAGGTAACTACAACTGTTTTTGTTGGTACTGGAGTTGGAACTATTGTTGATATGGGTTCTGATGGTGAGGGTTTTGATAAGTAAGTTGTTGTTGAGGGCCTCTCCAATATGGGTTCCATTTCCCATGATGATTTTGTTTTTGGGGAATAGGTACCCATGCATTGGGATCCTGATAATGAGGTGGCACCTAATTTGGAGGGGAAACATTCATCTGGCCATATTGAGGCTGATTGTTCACATTATTCCAATAATTAAGTGTTGTAGGAGAGAACTGAGGGTTTGTACCTTGACCTTGTACTGCCATTGTCTTATCTATGTTATTATATAGACAACCTCCTCTTCCTCATTAGTCGCTTTCATTGATTCTTTTACACCTGGTAGGGAGGGACATTGGTCAGTGGCATGATCTAGTTCACAAATAAGACATAACTAGACACTGTTCAGTGGGCACTCCCTTAGTGGATGTTTCTTTCTACATTTCGAACAGAAAATGGACAATGCTAGATCTGATTCTACTTGTTTCTGTTTGACCTGTAAAGTGTCAATTTGTGAAGAAAAAAAGTAAATCATTTTTGTTTTGAAATCTTCTAACAGCTTACCTATTTCTTCTCTTGTTGCCCCTACATTGGTTTATTTATGTACCCTTGAAAAAGTGGTATCCCTGGTAGCTAAGTTATTCCTTGTATATCCTCGAGAGAATCTATTACAAAGTTTTACAATGTCTTCATAGTATTCCTTAGATATATCTCCCTTGCCAAACACATTCAGCATATCTAAACAATCATCTCTAACAACTTTTAGAAAAATAGTTTTCAAAATGTCCTTACTCACATCCGGATGTCCAGACCTTTGTAGATTATATTGGAGTTGCTCCACAAAATATTCAAGGGTCTCGTCCTCCTTCTGAGACATCTTGAACTATTCATCTCTTTGTTCCCTCATTCGGGAATAGTCTTGGTACTTGGTCAGGAAATGCTTCCTCATTTGTCCCCATGTTGAAATATTCTATCCACCAAGGCTCATGAACCATCTTAACGCATTACCCTTCAATATAGCTAGAAACAATTTAAGCTTATGTGTAGTGGTAGTGTAGTCATAACTTCTACATAGCATATCAAATACAAATAGAAAATCATCTGGATCCTCAGTACATAATCCATGGAAATTTGGTAGGGATGAGAGAGGTATGTTCTTCATAGGAGCTATCCCCCGCGTGGGAATATTAGTAATAGGAAAGACCAGGGTAGAGATAGTATTTTCATCATTTACTTGATCTTCATTGTTCACTAGATCCTCACGATAAATCTCTTCTTCATTATCTCCTTGATTTTCCATACATGCTCTTTCTCTTCTTAAAAAATCAATACGGAAAGTGTCCCACTCCTCTTTAGTGACTATCTATTCGTTGATCTGAAAATATCTTCAGTTTCTTTTGTCTTCTCCCTATTTTGAGCTACACTTGCTTGATCTTCAATATTCTCCAGTGTTGTGTGCTAACTTGTTGGTGACAAATCTTTAGCTTCAGCCCCTGATGAAAACGATGGTTCAAAATGGGGTATTTATGATGATTAAGGAATATGTCTTCTTGGAGGATTTGAAAGGAAAAAGATAGATCCTAAAGAAGAATCTTCTCTGGCTATAATCTCATCAACAAAGGTTGGCCTTCCCAGTGCAGGATTCCTTCCACCACGTCCTCTAGCACCTGGAAGGTTAGTAGTTTTGGGGATAGGTCCTCTTGTTCCTAGATTCATGCAGGCTACTCATTCCTAAGAAAAGAAAACTAATGTCCTTGCAATAATCTGTAATTATCTTCCTCGGCAACGGCGTGAAAATGTTGGGCACTTTAATTTTCTAAATAAATAGATAATTAAGGTGTTCAATATGAATTATCAAACCCAAGAAAGTTTTGTTATTGTAAGATAATTGTGCACAGTCTATGCTAGATTATGAAATCAAACACTAATAAAATTTCATTAAGCTAAATTAACACTAAAAGAAACAGGCTTGAAAAGTTGAACACTAACACAAGTTGTTGACACAGCTGGAGTTCTAATGTATTGTTGCATAATTGAAATCTAATTTCCAGGAGTAGAATTTGATGTGTATAAGAATCCTGTATTATCTAATCTATTCTAATTTTCTATATTACTCTTACAGAAGGAAGTTCTGTGCTAATTGTTGAAAGGAAGTCTACTTAATTGCAGAAAGGGAATTCACACTTCTATTTACTTTTTCTTGAAAACAAAGGTTTAATCTAATGCAAAAAAGGAATTAACTTTCAAAAAAATTCTCCAGTAGTATAAAACAATTGATTCTAACTCTCATGAGACACATTGATTCGCATTAACAGAAAGGGACTAAACTGTAACAACTGTAAATAATCAAAGCAGTTAATCTAAAAATCAAAATAGAGGGGAGTCTGTGAGGAACGTGGGCCCTTTCCTTCTCAATAAATCCACTTGAAAAGACTACAGTAGGTTGGAGAAACTCAAATCACTTCTTTATTAAATCGCCTAAATGTTCAGATACAAAATGCTTCACTTCACTCTCTATTCCATAGCTAATCTCTTTCACCCTAAATGGTTACAAAGCTCTATTATTTAAAGACAGAGACATTCAGTTGAAACGGACTCAGAACAACCTTGAGAATCAGATATTATTAAGATGTCATCATCACAAAATCTGGAAATGATCTTGATCACCAGCTTGAGCCAAATGTGAGCCAAAACATGTAATAGCCTTAAGGATCTGTCTTCAGGATACGGATTTGAATGATATACCAACTTCCAGGATCAGTGAGAGTCTATTGTAACAGCTTCCAAGAATGGTGCACAATTGTTGTAGTCGTGTAACAACATGCAGAATTGGCACATAGATATAAAAATTGGTGTAACAACAACAATCTTTCTTCAAGACTTGGTTGTTTTTCTTTAATCTACACATTTTGATCATTAGTCGAACATTCATGGATACAATATGAGAAATGATACCAATCAAACATATTAAGTGAATGAGAATACAAAATCAAGATCAATGATTCATACCTTGGGAAAAAGGTCTTAGCAAACATTATATTAGGAATTTTAGCATAGAAATGATAAGGTTGAATGAGAAAAACATATAGTGAAAAAGGGACATTTCTGGGTCCTAACAGGTGGCTTGTTTCCTTTCTTCCTCTGCTCCATCTTTCCCCTATTCTTATCTTCCAAATACTTTTAGAAGATTGGTCTTCCTTTATTCTTCTCATAGAGGCACTTGGATCTCCTTATTTCTTCATACAATGTCTTGGAATCATCGTATTGTATCTTGTCACTAAAAATTGATGGAATCCCACTCAAAAACCTTTGAATCTTGACTTGTTCATCTTTAAGAATTCAGCATACTTCAACAGTTCCAAGAATATTCTTTCATATTCATCCATAGTCATACTCCCAAGCTTAAGTTCAAATAATTCCTTCATCTTCCTATCATAATAACACTTTGTCAAGTATTTCTTATAAAAGTACTTCTTGAACTACTTCCAAGTGATATTCTTCTCATTAATGTGTTGTACTTACACAATTTGGTCCCACCACATTGATTCTTTTCCTTTCAGTTGGTAAATGGAAATTCTTCCTTTTGATTTTGAGGAATAATTGTGCAATTCAAAGTATTTCCTCATTCCACTAGCCAAGTCTTTGCATATTCATCTTTCTTGTGCTCACCATCAAAGATAAGAGGTTTAATATTATTCATTTCTCCTTGTAGTTCATCCACCTTAGACCTCCTCTTATGCTTCATGATGGGTGATATACCCAGACTATTGTATTCCCTTCTAGTTGAGTGTCTTGGTGAGTGATGATGATGTCTACTCGCACTCCTAGATTCTATCCTTATGACATGAGATCTATCACTCTTGGACTTGCTTGACTCTGCCTCCTTTTTCATTTTATTCTATATTCTATCTAATCTCTGCAACATGTTGGTGTTGAATCCATCTTGTTGTTATTTATCCTTCATAAATCTCTCATTATTGGCCTTATAACTTTGAACATCTATTTGCAGACTCTTTATAGTCTCTACCAAATTCATGCTCTCCTATTTTACTTCTCCATTCCCATTAGATTATTTTACTGCAACACCCATGTTGATACCACATATTCTTCCTTCATATTAATAGTTGTAGGTTCCTTGGGCATCGTCCATGTCTCTGATTTTGATCTTTTAACTGAATCCTGCTTGATTTTATTTGTTCTCTTTGTTCTGCAAAATGTGCATGCAACAAGACTTGTAAGATAAGAATTTAACAAATACATCATTTTATGCAACATTTTGTTTTTCATAATGTTGGGATATTTAGATACTTAGGATTTAGTTAAGATCTACTTGGTCTAATGTGTCAATTAGGTAAAAGTGTGTTTCTTTAGTAAGCATTTGTAGTTAGGAAATCAAACGGTCACAATATTTTCGTGACATAGAGTGATCTGACAGTTCATATTCTACTCGATATTAATGACTACATTGATCCATGGCTTGACACTCGATTGGTCCATGATCTCTATTTAAAGAGCATGGAGTTTCATTTTTCGATGATCAAATGTGAGAAACTCTCTTGTAAAATATATTTGTAATCTTTTTCTTTTGCATTAATAAACTGCTCCAAGTGGTCGCGTTGGTTGGGGCCGTGGATGTTTCTTCATCAGGGTTTTACCACGTTAAAACATCGATGTAATGATATTTTATCTAGTTGTTTGAGTGGTTATTGAAGGTGTTCTTCCTCTGTTTGAATACATGTGTTGTCAAACATGGTATCAAATCTTGTTTTAAGACCCACTCTCATTGTAGATTGAGATCGTGAAGCTGAGTTTTTTCATGTCTAGTTTCTTCCATTTTAATACATTTTTGGGTTGAGAGGAGTATTCCATTGTGTTCAGAGTGATATTTTCAGTCATGAATGCTTTTTCGTTTCACTTGAAAAGGTTTTTGTTTGCCCAATATACGACTATTTCAGTCAGATATGGAGGTATAAAGCCTGAATACACCCTTTTAAATTTTTTGTAGAGTATTGTTTTGGTTTTATATTGTTTGTTTTTGGGTTTCTACTCTTTTATATATGCATATTCTCTTTGTAAGTTTTAAACTTTTGAATTAAAGAAATGCATATATATTCTTAAGCAAAACAGAAATTAATCAATGGCTCATACACATAGTACACAACGTTTTACATTGGAAACCCTTCACCGGGCGAAAACCAACCTTCCTTGGTGCCGCACCTTTCAACTCTTCATTGTATTAATTTCACCATTCACCATACAATATATACAATGTTTTAGGTATTCTGTAGCTACCAAAACCCTAATCCCTTAATTCGAGATTATTTTTAGAAAACCGCTAAAAATAGAAAAATCCGCTAAAATAGCGAAAACCCCCGAAAAACAAATTTTGGGGCGTTGCCCTGAACCCCGTTGACTCCGGGCTACCACCTGGAGTCGAACGATGCACATAACCTGGGGGGGGCATACTTGGCCCAACCTGGGACCCCCCTAGGAAAGTGCACACGACACAAAGAGCGAAGGAATTTGGGATCGTCGGATGCAGTTGTCAAATCTAACGCGCCCACACACACCCATGCAAATAATATAACACATACCCAACATTCTACCACTTTTTGTTTCCTTTGCATAAATGGGTTCACGGGATTATATATTCAACAATCCATGGAAGCAATGCCCATTGTTACTCTACACCAGGAGAACTTTTTTGTGCTCACAGACTTTGTCAATGAATCTGCAACATTTTTCAAAGTGTCAAATTTTTTCCATCAACACCTTCTTTTCTTCAACCATGTCTCTCACAAAGTGATGTTGAACATCAATATGCTTTGTGTTCGAATGATAAGCAAGGTTCTTTGCCAGGAAGATTGCACTCTAATTGTCACAATATAATCTCATTGCTTTTTGTACCAACCCAATACCTGAACACAATCTTTGTAACCATATTGCTTCCTTGCTTGCATGAGTGGCTGCCATGTATTCATATTTTGTAGTTGAGAGTGCCACTATAGCCTGTCTTTTGATCATCCAACTGATTGCTCCTCCAAATAGGTTAAACACATACCCACTTTTAGATCTTCTACTATCCAGATCTCCAACCTAGTCTGCATCAACAAACCCATGTATGTCCACCACTCTGTCCAACTCTAGTCTTCCTTGGTAGAACAATCCATAGTTTTTAGTGCCACGCAAATACCTAAAGACCCTCTTTACTGTTGTCCAATGATCCTTCCCTAGTTTTTACATATACCTGCTCAAAACTCCCATTGCATGTGCAATATTCGTTCTAGTACAGACCATTGCATACATCAAACTGCCAACTTCATTAGCATGCGAAACATGGGACCTGTCCTCTTCTTCTTCATGTGTCTTGGGCACTGATCTGCATATAAATTTACACCTATAGGAATAGGAACCTTTAATGGTTTACTTCCCTGCATATTAAACCTCTATAATATCGTCTCAACATATTTTCTCTGATTCAACCAGAGTTTCCTATTTGCACGATCTCTTTTAATCTCCATTCCAAGAATGAATTTAGCATCACTGAGATCCTTCTTGTCAAATTTGGAGGATAGCTGTGATTTCACCTCCTTGATAACATTCATGTTATTTCCTACCAGCAACATGTCATCAACATACAACACAATATAAATGAAGTGATTACCAACCTTCTTGGAATATACACAGTGATCAACCCTGCTTCTCACAAATCTCAATCCAAGGATGTATGTGTCAAACTTTTGGTACCACATCCTAGGTGATTGCATCAGACCATATAGTGACTTCTTTAGCTTATAGACCAACTCTTTCTTTCCCTTCACTATAAATCCTTCTCATTGCTTCATGTAGATTTCTTCTTCCAAATCCCCATGTAGGAATATTGTCTTCACATTCATCTATTCCACTTCAAGATCAAAAGCAACAACAATATATAAAAGAAATATAATATAAGTTAACTTAGAAACATGATAAAAAGTCTCACCAAAGTTAATTCCCTCTACCTGGGAATAACCTTTTGCTACTAATTGAGCTTTGTATTCCTCCACTTTTCCTTCTGCATTAAACTTCTTCTTAAACAACCATTTGCTACCAACAGATTATATTCCAGCTGGCAACTCAACTATATCCCATGCCTCATTCTTATCCAAGGCATCCATTTATTCAACCATGGCCTTCTTCCAAAGTTTACTATCCTCTGAATTCACCACTTCCCTGACAGTTCTGGGATCATCATCATTAATAGATAAAGAAAAATTAGAACAAAAATCAGGTGGACTATACTTTTTTGGTTTCCTTCTTTCCCTCACTGATCTCCTCAATACTGGGGTATGAGGTTCTTCTTCTTCTTCTTCATCTTCTTCAGATGATTTAGATTTTGCATCATCCAACTCAAACTCTATTTTCTCAGGTCCTTCTTTCCTTGGTAGGAATTTATGTTTGGAAACATATTTTACCTCTCTAAACACAACATCCTGATTGTAAACAGTCTTCTTAGTTTCTGGGTTCCAAAGCTTGTAACCTTTCACTCCATCTTTATAACCAATAAAGATACACTTTTCAGCTTTTTTTATCCATCTTACTCCTATTTTCCTTTGGAACATGTACATAAGAATCACAACCAAACACTCTAATATGTTCAAGAGAGGGTTTCTTTCCAGTCCATTCCTCGTGTGGAGTTTTTTCATCCAACGCTAATTAGGGTGATCGATTTACCAGGTAACATGTTGTACCCACTGCCTCTACCTAGAATTCTTGTCTTAACTCGACACTGTTGAGCATGCTCCTTGATTTTTCCATCAGTGACATGTTCCTCCTTTCTGTAACTCCATTTTGCTGAGGTGTGTATGGAGTATTTGTTTGCATTGTTGTACCACACTTCTTATAGAATTCTTCAAATTCATTTCCGCAGAATTCGCCACCATTATCTTTCCTCAATAACTTTATTTTCTTCTCTATCTGATTTTCTACCAGAGCCTTAAACTCTTTAAATTTATCAAATACCTCAAATTTATTTCTAAGAAAATAAATCCATGTGTTCCTTGAGAAATAATCTATGAATGAAACATAATACACATATTTACCTAGTGATGGAACAACCATAGGTCCAAACACATCACTGTGTATCAACTCTAAGATCCCCTTTTCTCTTGTATCACCAGATGGAAATCTTACTCGATTATGTTTTCCATATATCCAATGTTCACAGAAATCAAAATCCAGAGTGAAATTGGACATACCTTCAACCATACCGTTACCGTGTAGTGTTCTAAGGCCCTTTTCTCCAATATTGCCCAATATTTGATGCCATAGCATGGTCTTGTTTCCAAGGAAAGTATTGGTCTTGTATTATTTATTTGTTTGCTCAGGGAAAACAGAACTATTACACCCATTAGTATAAGTGATTCCCAACAAATTATATAGAGTTCCACACCGAACTCCCCTCATCATCACCATTTCTCCTCGTACCATATTGCAAGTGCCCTTTCCCAATACAGTATCCACTCCTGCATCATCCAACTTGCTTACAAATATTAGGCTCCTGGCTAGTTTTGGAATGTGCAAAACCCCAGGGAGAGTTTTAATCCTTCCATCTTTTAGCATAAACTTAACTCTTCCACGTCCCATGATTTTGGTTGTCGAGTCATCTCCTAGGAATACATCACCACCATTGTATTTTTCATATTCATAGAACCACTCCTTGTGAGGAGTCATATGGTATGATGCACCTGAGTTGATCAATCATGCATCACGGTATGCATGTGTACCTGTAGATGCCAGGTAAACATCGCCTCCTTCTTCAGTGGATGTTTTCACCTCTCTGGAAGAGGAACTATCATATCCCTTTGGTTTATGAACCTTAATAGACTTGCAATCTTTCTGATAATTGCATGTTTTACCACACTTCCATCATTTCCTCAAATATTTTCCTAGATACTTTGATCTACCTGAAGATTTAGATATCCCCCCTAAAAACTTACCAGGTGTTGGCAGCCAACTCAACTTTTTCCATTGCCCTATAAGATGCCTACACCTATGACTTCTAAACTTCAAATTACTGTCGCATTTTGCAAATAGACGATATTTTTATCCCTTGCGACATTTGCAAATTGGTCTCCTTTTAGTTTTCAAGACTATAAGCGTGAAAACTCCTCCATCGTTATTTGAACTGTCATGATCTTCTCATTGATATTCCGAATAGCACTTACCTTTGGTTTATTATTGTGTGGCTAAATGAATTTTCAAATTATGCCTATTTGGACATTTTTGGTTGCATAACTTAAACTGGTAAGGCACTGAGCATATAGATTTATATTGTTTGAGACTTGCCTAGTCATCCGATTGCATAGAGGTCATGGTTTATTTTGTTTTTACATGATGTGATCCTTATTATTATAAACTCTTGGCTTGTCAAATGTTATGAAATCGATTGTCACAATGTTTTATAAATGTTTGATTACACACTTATATGATGGCACATATTTAACCTTTGATTTTGATTTCACATTGAACATTCATGGTTTGGAATAATACAATGGCGCATTGGTATGTTATCCACCATTTGATTTTTTGGGTTGGCCGATTAATATGGTTTGAACTATATTATGATTGATTGAACAGAGGTTGTACTTTGTCATTACTTCTTTGCATGGTGGTGAATAATCCCACCACCCTCGCACATGCACATTAATGCTTCCCCTTTGATCGTTCATAGTTGTTAACCCAAGCGATTTTGCTCCTGTGTGTTGTTGTTTTCAACCCAAACCCTTACCATGCGCTCGCACCATGGCTCCAGTCATGAGGGCTGAACCAAACGGTAGCCAGGCTCTGTTGATGTTCGAAAGTGCTCACAATGACCTTGAGGAATTTGGATGGCTCCCGTTCATACAAAAGTTTTATGGTTTTAACCCCTGCGTGGCTCGGCAATTCGCATTAACCTTTGATGGCTGTCGAGCCAAGGTCGGGGATGTCCAATTGGAAATTGACGAGCAATTTCTTAGTTTAGCTACGAGTCTACCTGCCACTGGACAAATATGGTCCAAGAATTGCACAGTGGAAGAGGTCCCGTGGAAACTATTCTTCCAGTCTCGTAAGGTAAGCTCCCGTGACAAAGGTTTGCCCACGAATATTCTCAAGCAACGTTGGCACAATTTGTTGATGGTAATCAAACAATTTATCACCTGTGAGGGTCGATATGGTTTTGTTTTCTTACACCACCTTCGTCTGCTTATGGTTTTCATGGGCTATGAGCTTAATATGCCTTATTATCTGCATAGACGCCTATTTAAAATATCTAAGATATACAAAAGGAACCAGGCTGACAGCAGCCTTTTTCACTATGGGTTGATTAAAATAATTGTTGTCTGTCATTTGGGGTTACGCAGAGACTGTTGGAATGATTTCCTTGCTCGCAATTGTTTTGAGGATTCGAACCCTCCACAGGTTGACAAACTTGTGGTGAGCGAAGATAAGACTGTTACCTAAACCCTCACCCGACTCACTTATCAACCTACCCCACTCTGTGACCAAGGATGTCGAAACTGTTAAGCCTGTGGGCAGGAAACCTAAAACCAAACCTACTGCAAATTCCAAAGGAAAAAAGACTGCTCGTCTAATCTCTCGCATGGAAAGAAACAAGCCGAAGCCCCCTGTCAATCCTGACCCTATCATTTTGAGCGAGGACACTGATTCAGAGGTTGAACGTTTTTTGGCAAGTGAATATCCCTATTCAGAAGGTCTGTGTGCCAAACCCTCATTGGACTTCGTGTCGAACCTACCACCTTGCTTGCGAAACGACCCTAATTACCCAGGCATTAAGCTACCTTGTCCAAACCCTGGTCATTCGTCAAAACCCTCTCCTATTCTACCTCAACCTACAGCGCCACCCTGTGATCAGTGCGTCTCATGGTTAGAAAGGTATTATCTTGATGTGCTAATGCTACAGTCCAGAATTCATTCTCTGGAGGATCAAGTTGCATGGCTTACCAGTCAAAAGCCTGAATTGCAAGCCACTGACAAGAAAGAGAGGACAACAAGTTCTATTTTGTTTCAGAATGTGGAGTCAGCTACAGCAGTCGTGAATTCAAAATTGGCATAGCTCGAGCAGCCTCACTGGTATGTCTATCACATGTTTATATAACAAACTCATAACTCTGTTTACAGTTTGTATTTGCTCGGTCATACTATATGCATCGTGTACATAGTTATGTTTGATTATTTAAATTCGTTTTCCCAGTTTTGATTTGATTGGATTGTCTTCGATTCGATTGATCGTGGTATGGATTTGATTGTTTTGATTTGTCTTAAATTGGATACTCTATTGCTAATTGAAATCGTTTCTATCTTTTGTAACACAAGTTGTTTCTCGTTTTGAACACAATCAAGTTTCGATTCGAATTGGTTGTGATGTATATGATATGATCGGTAATAATGGTCAACTGTTTCGGTTTTATTTACATATGAATTTCAACCAGCTCGGATACAGTTTGGATTATGATTAATATGATTATGTTTTATATCCATCCAAATCGTGAATTGATACGAACCGTGACAATTATACCTAGCCTGTTGACTCGCGTTGGTTTTCTCCACCATATGATCAGTCCAATTCATACTGAATATAATGTTTAAATTTGATTTGAGGAGCGAAAGTGATTATACCAAGGATCACGAGTTGTTTCTATATTTAACTCAGTCACGATTTGTGTCAATTGTTGCCCGGTTTATGATTATCATTTCTGTTGATGGTTGTGATCACTATTTGATCCTGTCTGTGTACAATGTAACGCTCAATGATCGAAATTTATGGGGAAATTTGGTTGATGCTGTTATGAATGTTTTATTTGACCATAATCGTAACAGTCTTTCCATATTTGTATTTGATTGAAACAACATGAATCTTACGATACATTGTTATAGCCATAATAATTGGATTATGATTGTGTTGGATTAGATCGTATCTCATACGATATGATTCACTATTAATTTCATTTCATTTGAAACAGTTATGTTACTGTTTGACCCAATTTTATGGTCAAAGAAAACAGAGTATCCTACCTCTGTTTACGATTGAATCACTGTTGATTTTGTTTAATTTAAATGATAAACTCATTTGAACCATTAGTGATTCATTTTGAATGTTTATTAAAATAAAATTGGATTGGATTATTTTAAAGAGATTTGATTTGATTTCTTTTTTGATCCTGTATGCTATTTTAGACTAGCTACAGAATCAAATGATTATGTAGCTAAGTCTATAGAATAAAAAATTTATTGTTTTGTTAGTGAAATACCTTTCTAATTTGTTATTTTTGACCTATTGCAGATAAATTCGAACTTGCAATGGATTTGATGAGCAGTTAGGGGATATTTGAAATATTTCACTTGAATTTTAGTTTCCTAGTTTAGTTGATTTTGGGAATATCTTCCCAGATTATGTAAAACAGTTTGATATTATCCACAGGGAGGTTTTACCCGTGGAGAGACTTATAAGTACCTATCATTTTTGTAATAATTATCATTCTCATTCATGGGAGAACAAGGATATGGAGTTTTAATACAGACTGAAGCAGAATTTGGTGTTTTGTCACAGCTTTAGCTTCTCATTATATCAATATTTTGTTTCATGTTGTGTATATCAATTTGTATCTGGTTAGTGACTACTTTAGCTATCTTAATCATGTGAAAATGATATAATTTTAATCACTGTAATCCATATCTGGTTTCTTTCAATTGTATAAAAGACATAACAATTGTTTAATTCAGTTTGTGAATGACAGGTTTATCTTCTTCATAAGTTGAATTATCAAGTATAAGTTTTTGCATAACATGTTTCCCTTATTGCAGAGATTTATAATCATATAGTTGTTATGATTTTTTATGTCTTGTTTGTCCTGTAAACAACTCAAAGAGTAGCGTAGCCGATCGTTTACGAGAAGCTTTTGGACTAACTGGTGCGAGTTTACTTCCTCCAACCAGCTTCAGAGTCATCACACACAGGACAAATTAGGAGTGTTTCCAGGTCAGTTAGTCGTTTGTTTATTGTTGTTCTTATTAGTAGTTTAGTTTAGATATAAGTTTAATTAGATTTATATTAGATTGTTTAATTTCAGTAAGTTTTATTTCTTTTTCATAAAATATAAAAATCAAAAAACATATCTTGTTGTCTTAGGGCAGAAAGCACATGAATTTTACAAGTTTTATTCAAATCTGCCAGTTGTAGATATTGTATATTTGTGGATAAGTTGTAATCTTATTAGTAATTAGATATTTAATTAATAGAGTTAGTGTAATAGTAATTAGTAGATTGTATATAATAGTTAGAGTAGTTAGTATTTAGTTTTAGTTTAATTTATTAGTTCATTTTAATTAGATTAGTGTATTAGTTAGTTTTTAGTTAATTTGTTTTATTAGTTTTAGTTAGTTTAGTTTCTTTTAGTTAGTTTGTTTCTTTTATTTAGTTAGTTTTAGTTAGTTTTATTTGTTTTAGTTAGATTAGTTAGTTTAGGTTAGTTTTCTTTTTGGTTTTCTTAGGACCTTAGAGTAGCCAACGGAGCCGTTAAACCCGTCAGGGTGGTTCATTCCAAACGGCTTGGGTTATTGGAAAACCCCAGATCGGTTCCACTCTCTCAATTGACGGACAGACAATTTCGCCCATCAACAAATGGCGCTAAAAGGAGGGCCTGAACTTAATTAATGGCACAAGGCGGTCGCAAGACTCCTCCTCCACCTAATCGCACACCTATAGTGACTAGAAGCTGTTCACAAGATAATATTCCCCCTCAAACAACAACTACTTCAACCGAAGATCCACAGATCACAGTTGATCCAGCAACCCCTAATCCTACAGGTGGTGATACACAAGAGATCATCCGTCAATCTCTTATCAAAACACATAGTGCCTTAGCTAGTTTAAGGCGACCAAACCGTCCGTGGGGTCAACCTTTAGACTTCTCTGATATCAGAGAACAGTTAGGTGATATTAACCTCATTGTGAATCCTACAGATCCAAACACAAATCCTGTTGCAGGAGGATCTGAGATACCTCCTTCACCACCTCCCTCATCTCCTTCCTCTTCTGGAGGGGATTCCTCTTCTGACGAAGGAAATTCACCTTCTCAGCCTTCCACACCCACGACCCCAATGGAAAATCAGAACAACCCTGCAAGACCATGGTTGGACCAGGATGTTGTCGTTGTACCTGGAGCCCAACACCCTTTACCTAAGAACCCGGAGTAATGGCTTCCCAAGTTTGATTCTGATTCAAAACAGATAGCTGAAGATCATATCAAAAAATTTATGTTAGCCATCAGACTCCGTAATGTTGAACATGAAGACATTGTTTGTAGGTTGTTCCCTTACACTTTTGAGGGTAATGCATCCACTTGGTACTTTTCCCAACAACCCCATACCATAGTGTCTTGGTATAAGTTTGAGTCATGCTTTTTGGAAAAATTCGAAGCTGATAAACCTCCGAAAATCTTAGTCATGGATCTTTCGAGCTTAAAAATGAACCCAAAAGAAAAAGTTAAAGATTTTAATCAAAGATTCTTAACGCTTAAAAATCGAATCCCTGCAGATTCTATGCCTGTTGAGAGTCTTGTAATAGCTTACTACACTAAAGCTTTACATCAAAGTATAGCTATTTGGGTTAAACATTCTAAAAAGGAAACATTTTTAGAAGCCTTCGAAGAGGCTACTCAGATTGAAAAAGATATACTTAGTCTTAAGGACTCTTCTAGCAACGAAACTGAGACTGTTTCTTCTTCCAAAAAGAAGATTGAAATTCTCCCCAGACCTCCACAAAGCAAAACACAACCTGAAAACTCCGATTTGGAAAATTTAACTAAAGTTGTACAAAAATTGTCTAATCAAGCTATATATTTAAAAAGGTCGACTGAAGAAGCTTCCTCGAGTAAAGGACCCTAAAAACCTCCTTTTCGAAAGCCTTTTCCCACTAATCGGCCTAATTCAAACACTGAAGGCTTGAACCTAGAAAGTTTGCAATGTGCTCTTCAGACAATTCTAGAAGCCCAAGATAACTTGATGCCTCCTGAAATCCCTCAGGAGGAAGTTGAGCAGGAAATAGTTCAAGAAGAAGAGTCTTCTCCAAACATCTTTGGACACCTCTCAGATAGCATCTTTCAAGCTAACTTCGAGACTGTCCACCCCTACAACACTAGGAGTAAGACGACAAACAAACCTCCTGTCGATAACACTACAACTTCACCTCCAAATCCATCTAAATCAGTAGAAACTAAACAAAGTAATGTCAGTCCTAAGTTAGATTATGATGTTGTTGAAGATCTTAAAAAATTACGAGCTAACATTTCTATTTATGAGTTGTTGAAGTTTCCATTTTTGTTACAGAAGATGTTGCAA
>SNQJ01S0078702.1:22657-43801 GCA_010110895.2 Picea sitchensis
TGAAGAAGGAGGAAGGTTTTGTTTGTCTTCTTTGTGTGTAGGTCCAGTAATGAAAAGTTGGAACTGGAATAAGATTGATTGGAGCTCACAAAAAAGCTAAGGATAATCATTGTATAATCAAGTTCTCTCGATCTTCGCCATTTTTTTTTAATATGCATGCAAGACCTATGGGTATTAAGATGGGCATATTTCCTTCTATTTGTCAATGAACCTAACCCATTTATTGGGGGAACTACTTGACAATGCATAGTGAGAAATCCCTTTGGTGACTCCATTGGGGAGAGTGATTTGAACTCTCTTTTTCATTTTTGGTTTATTTTTCTTAGTTTTCCCATTCAGGAAGCTTCATTTTACTTTGCATTATTTTAAAATTTATTAGGTGCATTTAGACACGAGTTGGCTTGGTTTTTAGGATGTTTAGGGATTGTTTTCATTTTTTTTCTTTGCATTTTGTGGCTATTCTCAATAATAATCATGCCGATGACATTTTTCCTTTAGAATAGTCACATCCATAGGGTTTGTTAGCTTGTTGCTACATGCAAAGTCATGTCCATCCCCTGTTGGCCTCCAGTTGCCACATAGGAAACCACAACAACATCATGTAAGCGACAGACAAATTTTCTAGCCTGAAATCATTATTTCTTGTTAAGTTGATTGCTTCGAAAGTAAATTCTATTTCTTCTTGGCCTATTCATCTAGGTTCTTGCATATATAAGTCATTAATTTGAAAATGGAAAAGGTTAAAACAATTCCATGGACATTTTTATTTTAAGCATTTTTTTATGAATAATGATTAAAAAACAAAAAAAAGTGTGCATGTTATTCTTTTAATGGTTTTGAAATTGCATGGTTGTATAGATATCAATGGTAATTTTGTATGATGCATTTGAAATTTAGAAGGAAACCTCTCTCCCTTTTAAAAAATGTATGGTTCTTCACTAAAGGAAAAATTAAAGTGCATCTTGCATTCTTACTTATTTCTTTAATAATTCAACAATTTTTTGAGTCTAGGACACCATACATGTTTTGCTTCATTTCACTTGGGTAACAAATATACTTTAAAAGCAATGTAACATAAAAGTAACTACACTTGTTTTTATAACAAACACACATAGTCTAGGTACCAGGGCCTTGGTGTAGTGTTCGAGAGTAAAATCTTCATGGCTAGAAAATCCAAATCAAGAATTTATTAAAAGTATGAAATGCATCAGCAAAGAGTATTTGTCAGGAAATATTACCTAATATGTGCATTAAGAATTAGGTCAAGCTAGGAAAGCATAGATATTATTCCCTCTTGCTTGTTTAGTGGGATATGCGTGTACATGGCCTTTGGTAGAAGTGGTAATGACTTGGGGCCACACTATTTCTTTCCAGAGTTTTGGGCTAAGGACTTGGTACTTTATTTCCTATGCATACACAAACACCCAACCCACATCTATTCGACATGATTGTTGATTGCGAAGTGTAACCATAGTTTATTTTCCTAGTATTTTACACATGTGAGTATATGTGGGAAGTACTTTCCGTACTTGAGATAGATGCATGTAAACATTTGCCTCAGCTCCCCTGGAGGGTGCCCATATTCATGAAGGTACTTTCACCTTGCATGATTCTTGAGTGAGGGTTACCACAACTGTCTCTCGTACCTTTGTTGGTCAGTTTTGGGCTCTCATCCTCCAATACTAGTCTCAGAAAGGCCCTTTATCTCAAGATTGTTTGTTTGTTGTTTCCTATAACTTTTAGGGGTGTCTATGTTACTTTATGTCCAGTTGGCCACATTTTGGACTATTATTTTATTGTAAACTCCTTTTTGAATCATAACTGTCAGGTACCAGATGTAATATAATAAACATAAACATAAATATTGCAGCAAATACCAATGGAACAATTTTTTTTAGAGAATAACAACACCATAAATGACACTTTATTGATAGAAAGCCAAGGTCACTTGCCTCTTTGAGGGGGAAACCTCCAACATAGCAGAGCTCTATTACAATAATTCTCAAGACAAGACTTTCCCATGACTTCTACTCTTATTTATACTAATTCTGTCTTCTAAAGAACATTCTAGAGGAACATCTTTCTAGAAGCATAAGCTTCTATTAAGTCTTCTTACATTAGACTTGTTCACATTATTATATGACCCTTATTTACTAATGTCAACCTTTATTACATAGAAAACATATTATTCTACCTACTTTAGTAGTTAGGGAGGTTAGGTCACTAACATGCCCTCCCCCTTGAAAAACAACGTTGTCCTCAAGGCTTGAGATAAGGAAATTGTTGTAGAATGATAGCCATATCCCACGTGGCTTCTTCCGGTTGTGTATCCTTCCACTGAACTAAAAATTCCTTGATGGTGCATTGGCAGATAGAATGCTTGCATTGGTTCATAATGTCTTTGGCTGCAACCATATGGATCCTTCTTCATCCAACTCAAGTTGTCTGGTTTGAGTCTGGAACTTAGTTAAAATCAGTTTCTTTAAGAATAAGACATGAAAAATAGGATGGAGTTTAGAGTGACTGGGAAGAACTAATTGGTAGGCCACATGCCCCACTCACTTGAGAATTTTATAAGGACCCTAAATATTAGGGGCGAGTTTATGATAATGTGCAACTTTGAGTGATGTTTGCTTATAAGGTTGCAGACGAAGAAACACCTAGTCCCCTTCAAGAAATTGACGTTCAGAATGATCATGATATGCTTGTTTCTTCATGCGATTAGCTGCCATAGACAATTTTTCTTTTAGGGTACATAGAATAGCCTCATGGACTGTAAGGATGTTGTCGACCTCCCAAACCTTGGAAACACCTGGCATGTATGAAAGAACTAATGGTGGATTTTGCTCGTAAATCGCTTCGAAGGGAGTCGTGCGAGTGGCTGTATGGTAATAAGTGTTATACCACCATTCTTCTAGGGGTAACCACTTAGCCCCCTGAATTTGTCAGTGATACACAAAACATCGCAAATATGTTTCCGAACACTTGTTGACAACTTCAGTTTGTCCATTAGTCTCGGGATGATAGGTGGTACTTAGAAGCAATTGGGTTCCTTGGAGCCTGATCAATTCTTGCCAAAATTTTGCGGGTGAAAGTTGGATCATAGTTGGAGACAAGAAAATGAGGCATTCCATAGAGTTTGAAGATATTATCCATAAAAATTTGAGCTACTATAGATGCGGTGAACGAGTGTTGAAGAGCATAGACATGAACATATTTGGAAAGACGATCGACTGCCACCATGATGATTGAATTATTTCTTGATTCAGGTAATCCAACAATGAAGTCCATAGAAATATCCTTCCAAATAGTAGGTGGAATCATGAGTAGTTGGAATGTGCATGGAGCTTTGACTATTTCTCCCTTATTCCATTGACATGTATCACAATCAGCCCTAAAGGTGCAAATGTCATATTTCATGCCTTCCCAGAAAAAAAGAACGTTTGACCTATTCATAGGTTTTGGTAAAGATTTAATTCCTAGTTGTGGGGGAAGCATGAAGCTTAGATAACACAATGGATTTGAGGTTTGAACTTTTTCTTAAATACATACGACCTTTGTAGTGAAGCTCTTCATTGTGCCAAGAGTATCTTGGAGAGACTTGAGAATCATGTTACAATTGTTGGATCACGATGGAAAGTTTGGGGTCTTGGAACCATTCCTGGTGAATAACTTGAAGCCAATCCTTGAAAATTAAAGAGATGGAAAAGAAGGACCCTTCTTCCTCATATTTCCTTGAAAGAGTATCAACAACCAAATTTTATTTTCCCTTCTTGTAAATGATCTCATAATCATATTCAAACAACTTGGTCACCCATTTTTGTTGCTCCAGGGATGAAATTATTTGTTTTAGAAAATACTTGAGGTTGCAATGATCAATTTTAATTTGGAAGCGTTTCCAAATAAATAAGGACGCCAGAGATCCACTACGTGCAAGATAGCCAACATTTCCTTTTCATAGGTTGATTGACCCAAATGTTTCTCCAAAAGTTGTTTGCTAGTGAAATCCAAAGGTTTGCCATCATGCATGAGGATTGCCCCAATTATTTTCCTTGAAGCATCACATTCCAGGAAAAAAGTATTGGTGAAGTATGGTAGTGCCAGGATAGGAGTCATGCACATAGCCTCTTTCAAGGTGTGGAAGGATTCATCATCTCCTACAGTCCAATTGAAAGCATATTTTTTAAGGAGAACAATGAGAAGAACTGCATTTTTTCCATAATTCTAAACAAACTTGCAATAATACCTCGTTAAACCTAGGAAAGCATGCAAAATTTTAAGCGTTTTAGGCCGAGCCTAGTCCTTCATAGCTTCAATTTTCTTAGGATCCACCTGTACACCATCCTTGTTGACAATATGACCCAGGTACTCAAGTTAAGAGGCCACAAAAGCACATTTAGACTGTTTGAGAAAAAAATTGTGGTTAGATAGTAGATGTAGAACTTGATCCACATGGGCAAGATGGGCTTGCCAATTTTTTCTATAGATGAGAATATCATCAAAGAAAACTAAGACAAAATAATGGAGGAAAGGATGGAATATATGACTAATGAGACTTTGAAAAGTGGAAGGGGCATTACATAGGCCAAAGGGCATGACCAAGAATTCATAGTGACCCTCGCGAGTTTGAAAGGCAATCTTGGGAATGTATTCTTCTTTCATATGTCTCTGGTGATAGCCAAAATGGAGATCAAGTTTGGTGAAGTATTGTGCACGACTCAATTCATCGAAAAGGTAATCAATGAAAAGAATGGGGAATTTGTCTTTAATTGTGAGTTTTTTGAGGGTGAGAAAATCATGACACATGTGCCAAGTGTCTTGTTTATTAAGTACCATGACGATAGGGGAAGAACAAGGACTGACACTAGGACATATAACACATGCTTCTAACAACTCTTGAACATTTTTCTCAATTTTATTTTTTTGGTTAAAGGGATGACGATAAGGGAGAACATTGGCAGGAAGATTGCCAAGTGCTAGAGGAATGGAATGATCATGGACGTTGCGGGATATATTTATCTTTGCATGATAAATTTCCATTTCTCTTAATATTTCAACTAACTCGCTAGTTGTAGCAACATCCTATAGAAATGTTCAATAATCTTTCAGAGCACTCCAAGGATAATAACCATAGATTCACTTAATTTATTTTATAGTATAGCTTTGTCAATGCTTTTAAAGACTTGCATTACCTTTTCAGACTTCATTTTGCTTCTTGTAGGAGTATCATGTAAAAACTGTGCAGATCCTGTAGAAATGCATAGTTCATGTAGAAATCTTCTGTAGGTCTATTTTATCTTCATATTTTGACTTAATTTAATCTTATTTTCCTGCAGTCATAAAAAATAAATAAAAGCACATTTATATTGATAATGAAAATGGGTTAGATTGCTTTGTTCATGCATCAATGTAGTTTCATTTCCATTAATATTTTTCTATCATAATTTACAACTTTTACTACTATCACAATTCTATGTCATAATTTCAAATTAGATTCATCTTTTGCTTCAGTTTAACTTTCCTGATTCAATAATATTTGATGCAATAGAATAATTTCTTTTCATGCACTTTAGATTTGCAGTACTTTCAAATTGGTGTGTTTCCTTCAATGCAATTAGTTCAAAATTGATTTTTGTCATTTTATTTCCCGCACATTTCCAGCATTTGATCATTTTCAACCCTCTGCTATCGACAATTGCATACTGCACATACAATGCATACCACCTCTTAAGTTTGTACAAACCTTGGGTTGACAAGTAAAGTAGGAGACCAAGGGTACACCAAATAATTGTTGCTATTCCTAGGACCATCACTTTTTGGCACCATTGTCGGGGAGGTGTTGAAGTTTGCATGTCCTTTTCTTTTTCTTTGTTTTCTTTTGTGTGAGTTGGAGGAGTAAAAGGGATATATCAGTCACAAGGACAAACTCAGTATGGAGTTTCTATAGTGTAACTACCCAAGTGATTTCACTTCGTGTGAGTATTGATAGCTCCCTGTCACACTTTTTTTTTGCATTAAAAATCAGAGAGAAAAAAACGATTTTTCACTTTCTTTTGATTTCATGAATGACTAGACCTAGAGGTACGAAAGGAATTTTTTTAACAAAATCCCACACTGCAAAAATAGGTCCAAGCAATCCAGATATTGGTCCTGAAACATTAGAAAGTCTCTTAGAAAGGGAAGCTAGAGAATTTGAGAATCTTTTAGAAGAGACTCAGTCCTCACCTCGTGTCATGGCTGGTGAAGAAGAAATATTTGAGTTCCCTATTCATGAATCTGGTGGAGAAGTCAAGATGGAAACTATTAATCCTTCTCCTTTACCTCATTTTCATGGACTTAACTCTGAATATCCTGATACTTTCTTGTTTGAGTTTGCAGTTATATGCAGGACATATGATTACACTACTGATGAACAAAATCTCAAACTTTTTCCTTCTACCTTGAAGGATTTAGCTCTAAGATGGTTTATGAGTTTGGAGGGAAATAGTATCACAAATTGGGATGAAATGAAAAATGCCTTCAGTGAAAGATACATAGAACATTGTAGAGCAAGAGATACAAGGGATGATATTTTTAGAATGACACAAGGACCCGATGAATCTCTAGAAGACTTTGAAAAGAGATTTCAATTAAGCTACAAAAGAGCTCAAAATTGCACTCTGGACGAAGATTCACTCAAGCTTGTTTTACTCAGAGGAGTAAGAGAAGATCTAATGGAAACATTGAATCTCCTAACCAATGGAGATATCATCCATTTGGACTATGATGATATCAAATAATATTCAAGAACCATTCAAGGTCTTCCAGAAAGAAAGGTATAAGCAATAGAGGTTTGATCTCTCCATATTGTAACTCAACAACTCATATAAAGCATGAATTAAGAGGATTAATAGAATATACAAAGACTGATATTTTACACTCTTTATCCATGCAATTGGATACAATGAATATCAAGAAGATACAAGAGGAAGCATAGAAGGCATTGGATGTCTATTGTCCCAAATGCACTAAAATGCATCCTAGAAATGAGTGCCCTTTATACCTTATAGATGTTTGTGGAATTTGTGAGGAAAATCACCCAACTAACAAATTTCCTTCTTTTCCATGTTGGAAAGATACAATTCGAGGAGCATAAGAGAATGTGGAGTCACTACACTTCATCAATAAAAAGAGGGCTAGAGCACCAAGACCATTCCAAACAAGTTTGAACTTCAATCCTGCTCAAAATTTTAATGCATATAATTCTCAAATGCCTCCTCGACCATGGTATAACTCATCACCTTGGACTAATACAAACCCTTGGAAATACCAGGGACCTCAAATTCCTCCTCCATACCAATCTTTTCCTAGCATGCCACAAAATCAATGAAATCAACCATCACAAGGATGGAGGCCACAAAATTTCCAACAACCTACATTATTGCCTCCTCCTCCTAAAAATAACACTACTCCAAGTAATGTTCCTCCTAATAAACCTCAACTACCTGCTCAAACTGCTCCAAATCCTAACAATAGGCAAGTCCAACTTGCATAAAAAAATGATACAACTCATCAGACTTATTCTGTGGAATTACAAGAGATAAATCTCAAACTAGGAAAAATCTTGCAATAGCTACCAAAGCTCATAGAAAATGAAGAATCCGAGAAAGAAAACATTACCTTACCTCAACCACAAGCCCCTCCTTAGTCTGATAGATTACAAGAAATAAAAACTTATACATTTGAGGAAAATGAACTTTTAGGGGAGCTTAAAATTTGTGCATAAATATACCTCTCTTACAAGCTCTTAAGAATTTTCCCGCCCATTTTCAATAAATATATCAAGCAAGAATGTATTAGAAGACCAGGGAGAAGAAGGAAAGATACTCCAACCATAAATGTTGTAGGAAAACTAGCTGACATTATGCTTGGNCATTGGATGTCTATTGTCCCAAATGCACTAAAATGCATCCTAGAAATGAGTGCCCTTTATACCTTATAGATGTTTGTGGAATTTGTGAGGAAAATCACCCAACTAACAAATTTCCTTCTTTTCCATGTTGGAAAGATACAATTCGAGGAGCATAAGAGAATGTGGAGTCACTACACTTCATCAATAAAAAGAGGGCTAGAGCACCAAGACCATTCCAAACAAGTTTGAACTTCAATCCTGCTCAAAATTTTAATGCATATAATTCTCAAATGCCTCCTCGACCATGGTATAACTCATCACCTTGGACTAATACAAACCCTTGGAAATACCAGGGACCTCAAATTCCTCCTCCATACCAATCTTTTCCTAGCATGCCACAAAATCAATGAAATCAACCATCACAAGGATGGAGGCCACAAAATTTCCAACAACCTACATTATTGCCTCCTCCTCCTAAAAATAACACTACTCCAAGTAATGTTCCTCCTAATAAACCTCAACTACCTGCTCAAACTGCTCCAAATCCTAACAATAGGCAAGTCCAACTTGCATAAAAAAATGATACAACTCATCAGACTTATTCTGTGGAATTACAAGAGATAAATCTCAAACTAGGAAAAATCTTGCAATAGCTACCAAAGCTCATAGAAAATGAAGAATCCGAGAAAGAAAACATTACCTTACCTCAACCACAAGCCCCTCCTTAGTCTGATAGATTACAAGAAATAAAAACTTATACATTTGAGGAAAATGAACTTTTAGGGGAGCTTAAAATTTGTGCATAAATATACCTCTCTTACAAGCTCTTAAGAATTTTCCCGCCCATTTTCAATAAATATATCAAGCAAGAATGTATTAGAAGACCAGGGAGAAGAAGGAAAGATACTCCAACCATAAATGTTGTAGGAAAACTAGCTGACATTATGCTTGGGAAGTTAATTATACCTAAATACTTGGATCCAAGGAGTCCTTTAGTAAGTGCCATATTAACAACACCCTGGTACAAAATAATCTTATTGATCTAGGAGCTGCAATCGACGTTATGACTAGAGATACCATGATGAAACTCAACCTTCAGGGATTTCTGAGAAACACCCCAACTATCTTGCAAATTGCAGATAGATCCATATTCAAACCTGAAGGCATGCTGGAAGATATCATAATTTCCATTGAATCATGGGAGTACCCTATTGACTTCCTAGTCCTTCAACCCAAGTCTCATTCCAATGGATATCCTCTCATTTTGGGAAGGCCTTTACTAACCATAGTAGATGCATACATTGGTTGTACAACAAGAAATATGACCGTTATTGATGGCCTTTCCCAAAAAAAAATTGTTCTTTATCCCCCTACACAACCTTTGATAACTAAAAATCTGCCTATGTGGTTGGAAGAGGAAGAATACCCGACACAAACAACTTCATACCCCATTTACACAATTCACACTTCCTTGGATGATAATACAATTGATGAGGGCACTTTCCTTGAAAATATTCTGTAAATAATATCCGAAAGATGTGAAAATAGAAGGGATAAATGATGATAACATATATGAAGCCATCTGTTTAGTGCTAAGATAGAATATCCAATTGTCATAACCATAGAAATCAACCCTGCAAAAACACTCAAAATCAACAACAAACTCACTAGTCAACATGAACTAAAACTATTAGATGTACTGAAAATAAATATTGAAGGTTTTGCATGGGATTATAAAGACATGAAAACCATCCATCCTTCTATATGTACCCATCACATTTATATCAAAGAGGACTGCAAACCTATTAGGCAACCACATAGAAGGATGAACACTGCAACGGAAGACATAGTTAAACAAAAACTCCAAAAGTTGCTTGATGCAAGATTCATATATCCTATATTAGACAATGAATGATTCCTATATCCTATATGAAAGAGGAATGGGATATGGAGGATATTTTCTGATTATCGAGAGTTGAACAACGCTACCAAAAAAGACCATTACCCCCACCTTTAATTGACCAAGTTTTGGATGTCTTGGCCGAGAAGCAATAATTTTCCTTTCTGGATGGATTTAGTGGATACAATCAAATCCATATCGGGACAAGACCACATTTACATGCCCATGGGGTACATTTGCATACACATTCGTAATAACCACTATGTAATGCCCCCACTACTTTTCAGACAACCATTCTCAACATATTTTCATAACTCATCCATGATAAAGTGGAGATATATATGGATGACTTTACCCCTTATGGGAATTTATTTGATGAAGCCTTGGACAATATAGATAAGGTTATCCAAATATGTAGAGAAATGAATCTATCCCTTAGCAATGAAAAATGTGATGTGATGATGAATGGAGGGATTGTTTTAGGACATCACATGTCCTCCAGAGGGATTGAAGTAGACAAAGAAAATATAAAAATCATCACCTTACTTCCTACCCCTTTGAAACCAAAATATGTAAGAAGATTTCTTGGACATGCAGGATATTATAGGAGGTTTATTAAGGATTTCAGTAGAATAGCTTCTCTCGTGTTTACCTTGCTGATCAACGATGTGGAACACTGCTGGACTCTGAATTGTCTATAAGCTTTTGAAACAATCAAGGAAAAACTCACAATTGCCCATGTTTTACAAGGTCCCAATTGGAGTCTTCCATTTCACATTCACACTGATGCATCAGACTAGTCTGTAGGAGCAATCTTAGGACAGGATGAAGACAATAAACCTTATGCAATTTACTTCATAAGTAAGAATTTATCTGGTGCAGAACTAAGTTATACTGTTACAAAAAAAAAAACTTTTAACAGTGGTTCATGATCTCAATAAATTCATACATTATGTGACAAGATAATAATTTTTTGTACATACAGATCATGCTACCATTGGATACTTGATACATAAACCTGACATTAATGGTAGGATGATTAGATGGTTTCTATTATTAAAATAGTTTGATCTAACAATTCTTGATAACCCTGACAAACATAATGTAGTTGCAGATTTCTTGTCTAGATTGACCATTCCTACTGAAGAAGGCATGATTGATGACCAATTTCCAGATGAGAACCTATTTTCGATATCATTACAAACCCCTGGTTTGTTGATATAGCAAATTACTGTATAACATGAACATTTCCTCGACATTTCTCCTACAGGGAGAGATGCAACATTGTCCGGAAAAGTTTAGCCTACACTTGGGTTGCAGACTATTTATTCAAATTATGTCCAGATCATATTTTGAGGAGATACATAAGGGAAGATGAGGTGCAGGATATATTACATGCTTGCCATGATTAACCATGTGGAGGTCATTATGCAACCAAGAGGAGAACTTATAATATCTTACAAGTTGGATATTATTGGCCAACCCTACATAGAGATGCTCAACAATATACTTCAGATTGTTATGAATGCCAAATAATGTGGAAACAAACAAAGATAAATGAAATACCTTTACAACCACAAGTATCATTAGAACCATTTTAGAAGTGGGGCATGTACTTCATAGGTCCAATTGATCCTCCATAAGGACATAAGAAGCACATTTTGGTATACACAGACTTTCTGACAAAGTGGGCTGAAGTAAAGGCCATGATAGATGACACATAATCAAATGTAGCAACATTCCTCCAAGAATGCATATTTTCAAGGTTGGGTTATCCAAGGGAGATAGTCACAGATTAAGGCCCCCAATTTACATCAAGGCTTGTTGAATAAATCATGAAGGAACATAACATCCGTCACAAAAATTCAACACCCTACCATTCTCAAACAAATGAGCAAGCTAAAGTTGCAAACATAGATCTAGAAAAAATCCTCACTAAAACAATGAGCAAGAATAGGAAATATTGGTCAAAGAATCTCACTAAAGAAGTCCGGGCATACAACATCACATGGAAAAATACAACAAGGACTACTCCGTTTGAATTAGTTTATGGTAAGAAAACCATGCTTCCTATTGAATTTGAATATCATACATTGAGAAAAACAACTGAATTAGACATGAATTTGCAATCAACATAAAAATAAATATTGAGCCAACTGAATGCATTAGATGAGTACAGGATGCAGGCCCTCTTCAACACTGAAGTGGTGCAACAACAAAGAGAGGACTGGCATGACAAGAAGATTAAGTACAAAAAGTTCAAAGAAGGGGATTGGTCTTTGTTATATTTATCAAGGTTTAAGGATTTCAAAGGAAAGTGGATGACAAGGTGGCTAGGGACCTACATCATTGAAAAATGTGATGACAATTTATCATTGCAGATAAGAACAATTGATGAAGAAGGAATACCACTACTAGTGAATGGATTCAGACTAAATACCTACAATAAGCCGATGACAAAAGAAGAATTCATAGAAACAGTGAAGAAACAAAATTTGGATGTGATTGATACCAGTGATATTCTCAATCCATCCAGATAATAATAATAAACAAAAAGAAAAGAAAAGAAAAGAAAAAAATAAAAAAAAATCTTGGATGAAAACATGCCAGAGGCATCTAGGATAGATTTGAGGGTGAAAATCTCCACTGGAGGTAGTCTTAGATTTGAATAATAAATGAATAACCTCATCAGGAAAATATCTTAGAAGCTTGATAAGGAAATGCATTAGTGAAAACCAGAGATGGCATTTCTGCCTTGAGAAAAAAGAAAAAGAAAAAAAAGAAAAAAGAAAAGAAAAATACAAGAATTTGTGTACTAATATTTTTTTTTTATAGGTACCAAGGATTTCATTACTGCAACCATCTGCATAGAGAAAAACCAACAATCAACATCACCTTCAATAAGTACAATACACATTTACATATTCATACATATCATTTTTCATTATTCCCATATTTATATCATTTGCTATCACAATTATCCATACTCTTCATCCATACCATACATACCACTTTCCATACCCAATACATATCACTTTACATTTTTTTTTCAAAGCAAACAACCTATTCTACAAGAATCTACAGGATAATCTACATGGGAAATTCTAAAAAATAGGCAAGGAAAACTACTCAAGACAATAGCAACAGTGCAAGGATCAATATGAGAGCAACAAACACCTTCTCCAACCATCCTTTCTCATTGGGACATCCTTAGGATAATAGGAATCAACTTCCACAAGATACTCTATATCCTGTATAAAATATTCTGCATGACATAAACATATCTACATGATGCTCTGTATCATGTAGCATGATTCAATGTCACGATATCCTAAAACATTGCATATATGATCTTGAGGGAAACATATAAATAATCTACAAGCACCAACATGAAGACAAACCACGTCTAGCCACCTGAAACAAGCATATTAATGTGCATGCAAAAGGTAAACAAGGTAACATAACTATCTACCCTATCTACATTTAATTAAACCTCACACATCTATATCTATGCTTACTTTATATGGTCAAACATTCATAAAGTCTAAAGGGTGGTGAAAACGAGGATGTTTACCTCTTGTGATTGGGGGGTGGCATAATTCGTGCCAAATTTGAATTGACATGTGAACATAGAATGGTTCAAGTGGAGGTTTACTTCCTTGAGTGAGAAAATGGCATAAATTAGGGAATCATGAATACAAGTCGATTGTTGTTGTACTGCTACAACAAGACAACAATCATGCCCACGATTTAAGGGCATAACTCGGAGTTAGAAGAATTAGAGCACCATTTCGAGTTGAAGAGGAAGATAGGCTCTAGTTGGGTGGAATCAGGAATCCGAGCTCGCAGGAAAAGATGGCAAGCAAAATAATTAGCCAGAGGATGCTATAAGAGAATAATTTCTAATATACTGCAGGTAACCATGAAACATTAGACAAAGAATTATCATTTTGATCTCAAAGATTTACTGCAGTCATTCCATTTTTGTTTTGTGTTTTGACCCATGGTCGCTTCTGGAAAGTTTCATGGTCATTAAACAACAAGTAAGACATACTTGATTTTTTTCCCCACAAGTTATAGTCCTTTAGACTCTGTTATGAAATTGAACCAATCTTCCCATGAGTTAAGGTCTCTCAGTCCAACAAATTGTTGAGCCTATGGTCAAACCCTCTCGACACTAGAAATTCTTCATCATTCTTCAAAATTACGTCCTGTAAATTGTTTGATTTACACAGTTTCTGTAGAACTCTGTTTCTACATGATCTGGTTCTACAGGAATGATTGTAGAAAGTTTTATCGACTGAGAATTTGTTAGATAAAATCCCTCATCTCACCCTTTTCTTGAAATTCCTGACCACCTGCTTACCTAAAGACCAACCCTAGTTACCACCCCCTCTAAGAAGAAAGTAGATATAAATATTCTATAGGAAGCCTTCAATAAACCTTCCTCTCCACTCATCATCCTAACAAACAATTATGGGAACATAATTTAAGAGAAGGAAACCAATGGAACCTTCCAGGGTTTATGACAACCCTGAGATAGTGGAAATTTTTCAAAAATGTGAGTGGCTGGGTTACTTTGAGAGACTAAGGGAGTTTGATGATGAGGTGTCCATGGAGTTTGCCTAGAATTTCCAGAGCATACAAGATCACGAATATGTGACTACAATCAGGGGGATAACCATTAGGATTAATGAAGCCTTCATCAACAAAGTTTCTAGTTTACCTTTGGGAATTCCTTGGTACAAAGAAGAAATACATGAAGCCATTAATTCCAAGAAGGCATTCTTCCTCCATAATGAGAAACCCGATGAGGATAAAAATGGAATAAAAATGGAAAGCCTCCTTCACCCATGGTAGGAGGTAGCATATTACATCATGAAATACATTACTTGTGAGGGTAGGATGAGTGTAGTATATTCCCATCATTTTAGACTGTTGCATCAACATAGGCATATTCCAAACTAGGAACTACACCTGAATCTGAGTATCCCCTATTTTCTTCTTCAACCACTAAAAGAGATGAGTCTAAAAGTACAAAGAGGGAAACATGAATTCTTAGCACATCATGGCCTCATTAATTTGATAGTCTTCGATGCTCTCATGAGCTTGAAACATAGATTTATGTGGGTAGATTTCATCAACATGGACACACAAGCTTTCGAAGATGTACATGCAACCATGAGTGAAGAAGAAAGAAATAAGGGAGAAGAACCCAAGAGACTCACCAAGCCCAAGAAATCATAAAAACAAAAGAGGGGGAAGAAGCAAAAGATAGACGAATAATATAAAGAGGTGGCTGATGTCTTAATTACTTTAGGGATCCCTTCAATCAACCCTCTTAAAATCACCACTGTAGAGTGGGTGCAACCTAGAAGGAGGAGGTACAATAGGATCAAGAAAATTAAAAAAAAGAGGATCCCAATACCATCAACCCCACTCACTATCACACCCCAGGTAGAGGATGTTAAGGACTCTCCTAGCCCTGAACAACAAAAAGAAACAAAGGGGAAGGACCCTCAAGAATAAACTTTGATGAAAGAGGAAAGACTAATAGAAGGAACCTCTAAAACTAAAAGTCACGTGGAAAAACTTCTTTATGAAACCACGTTGGAACTAGAAAAATCCAAGTTTGATGCCATCAAGTGGAAAAGGGTGGCAGAAGATAATAAAGGAAACCTGAAAGAAGAAGCTTCTCGAGAGTTGGAACAACAAGTCCAACTCATGCAAGAAAAGTTCCAAATTATGACTATGCAAAAAGTGGACTACAGTCAGAAGCTGAAGGTAGAGAACCAAAAAATTCAGCAAAAAATGATTAAAGTAAAAATATATCTACATGAGAAGACTGTAAAAGTAGAGATCATGCAAGCAACAGTCAAAACTATAGCCAAAGTGTATGAAGAAATGTTGGAATGTAGGCCACCAACCAGAACATACACATTGTTCCTAAAAGAACAATGGCATAAAATTCAGATTACACACTTAGCTAAGTTTGTGAAATTCAACTTGGATACACCCAAATATTTCCTAGATGTATGCCTGTATTGTAACATGGAATAAAAATCCCATCTTTGTGAGTTCTACTTGCATAAACTTGTCTTACCACATCCCTACAACTAGAATCCCAATCCATATGTAGGGGATGTGCAATTGATGGCCTTTTCTTCTTGGCTAAGGCATGAGGAAAAGAGGGTAGAATAATTCAAAAAGTACAATGAATAAGAAAAACAAACACCCCTTTGGATTAGAGAAGAGGCTTCCAGGCCTAAAAATGTCATAAATAGTCACCATAGCCTCTCTTTGGATAAGGATATAACTCCAGTGTGGATAACCAAACAAAGGGAAGTAATATCCCATATGGATGACACATTAGGAATATTGGGAGAAGCAGCATCAAAAGCTTGCCACAGGAGGTGAATGCCTTGCATTATGGCTTAAGAATAAGAGAGCCTCACTGTCCAAACACATTGCAACTTTCCTTCTTGTTGAACTCCATGCATTTCTTTTCTTTTATTTCACTCTTCCATACTTAAAATTTTTATTATCCCACAAGAATTTTGTGTCATACAATACACACTTCTCTTTTTCGTGGCTTACATATTGAACCATACTTAGCCACTTTCCTATATCTTGGTGGGTTCATGAGTGGTAGACTCATGGATGCATATTTTATTCTTTCACAAGCCCATTGCCAATACTTTTTTTTTTTTTTCAACGACTTGCAGACTCATGGACTCATATTTCTTTACCAATCCATCCATACAAGTCCAACCGATAAATACCAATACTTAACCATTTCACAGATTCACAGACTCACACTCTCATTTAAATATTTCTTCCATCTCTGACTCTCCGCCATGACATGTCATATTTATTTCACACTTTTCGAGTTATATTTGATACTGATTCTACGGACTCAAATG
Organism: Picea sitchensis; assembly: GCA_010110895.2. NCBI lineage: Eukaryota > Viridiplantae > Streptophyta > Pinopsida > Pinales > Pinaceae > Picea > Picea sitchensis. The sequence goes on from SNQJ01S0078702.1 coordinate 39,372, forward strand.
CTAAACTGAATTCCAAAAAGGTTGTTATTAAATGGCATATTTCTTGAGGCAATTACATTTAATTTTTATATTCATCCATCGAAAATAGAATTTAAGTATTATTATCTTACCATTGTTCTAAGAAGTGATACAAGGAAGTTCATCAACCTGGTGAAGATGGCCGAGAGAAAATAACAATTCTGCGGAGATACTTTGAATCTGTTTGCCAGAGAAGACCATAATTATCACTGGTCAAGATCTTATTGGTATTATGAAACATTGCCAGACAAATACAATAATAAAATTTGGACCTTAGGAGTGACTTGTGTTGGTTGTGTTCCTGAAGTTTCGACTGTAAAGAAGTAGTCACCCGGTGCGCAGATAAATTTGTTCAGAATAGAAGGACGATTCCATTGCAGAATGGTTCCTCTGTTTCATTGGCGCCATCGGTCTTCAAAAAATTATTGAAATTACCAGAGTCGAATCTCACCTATAAAGGAGAAGAAGCCAAATCTTTTATTAAAGGAAAAAAATAATGGAATATAGCTCCTACAAGAGTATTTGCAAGACCCAACATACATGTCAGAAGATTTATCCAGGATTCATGTGAGTTCTCTGAAAGACCCATATCGAGAAATTGCTTTAATTTTTACTAGAATCACTGGTCATGATTCTACTGCGACGATTCCTTGGTTGGCCCTATATATTCTACATTTTACAGTCCATGAAAATGTTGTCTTCGACTGGGCGAAAATGATATCTAATGAAGTCTCTGAACAATTAATCAATTTTAAGAGTGAGAAGAAGTTCTACATGGCTTCTTATCTGATATTTTCCATTACATACTGTCATATTTTTAAAGGCGTAAGTATTAGAAAGAGGATAAATTCCAAGATCGATCCTATTACCATCTGGTATCAGGCCCTATGGAGACAAAAGGTTGTTCATCATTTTTATGAAGTTTATAATGATTTTGTGTCTGTATTCAAAAAATCACTTTTTGGAGAAGATACTTCTATTCTTTCGTTGGAAGCATCTGCTTTTATAAACACAAAGGGAGTTCTAGAGAAAATGGACGATCACAATATTATCATAATTTTTTGTTCTCATGAGAAACCTCTTTTTCTTCCTTATTATGTTCCGAATAATCTATTTATCATAGAGGTAGCAAGACAATACAAGTTATGGTTTCATGTTTTCTATGAAAAAAGGAAAAAAAAAACACTTTATTCCTTTGCCTTGGAAAGTGGGTGAAGTTCTGTTGAGAGTAATTGCAAAAAATAATGAGTTTGCTTCATATTTTGACCAATATAATTTAAAATTTGTAGAAGAAATTAAGGGGTTTGATCCAAATCACCTCTTTTATAATCATATGATATTAGTTGGAATCAATCCTTCATTGGTTAATACCCTTATATTTGGAGAAGAAGGAGACAATCATGACCCTTATATTTAGGGTATTAAATATTTGTAGATTCGCGGACTCACAGTCTCATTTAAATATTTCTTCCATCTGTGACTCTCCACCATGATGTCTCATATTTATTTCACACTTCTCGAGTTGTATTTAATACTGATTAGATGGACTCAAATGCTAAATTGAATTCCAAAAAGGCTGTTTTTAATGACATATTTCTTGAGGCAATTACATTTAATTTTTATATTCATCCATCGAAAATAGAATTTAAGTATTATTATCTTACCATTGTTCTAAGAAGTGATACAAGGAAGTTCATCAACCTAGTGAAGATGGCTGAGAGAAAATAATAATTCTGTGGAGATAATTTGAATCTGTTCGCCAGAGAAGACCGTAATTATCACTGGTCAAGATCTTATTGGTATTATGCAACATTGCCAGACAAAGACAATAATAAAATTTGTACCTTAGGAGGGTATTAAATTCCATGGTCGATCCCATGACCATGTGGTATCAGGCCTTGTGGAGACAAAAGGTTGTTCATCGTTTTTATAAAGTTTATAATGATTTTGGGTCTGTATTCAAAAAAATTCTCTTTGGAGAAGACACTTCTAGACAATATAAGTTACGGTTTCATGTTTTCTATAAAAAAAGGAAAAACAGTTTATTCCTTTGCCTTGGAAAGTGGGTGAATTTCTATTGAGAGTAATTGCAAAAAATGATGAGGTTGCTTTGTATTTTGAACAATACAATTTAAAATTTCCAGAAGAAATTAAGGGGTTTGATTCAAATCACCTCTTTTATAATCATACAATATAAGTTGGAATCAGTCCTGCATTGGTTAATACCCTTATATTTGGAGAAGAAGAAGGAGATAATAATGACCCTCCTATTCAGGGTATTAAATATTCCTAGATTTGTGGACTCCCAGTCTCATTTAAATATTTCTTCCATCTCTGACTCTCCGCCATAATGTGTCGTATTTCTTTCACACTTCTTGAGTTATATTTAATATTGATTCTACGGACTCAAATGCTAAATTAAATTCTGAAAAGGTCGCTATTAAATGACATATTTCTTGAGGCAACTACATTTAATTTTTATATTCATCCATCAAAAATAGAATTTAAGTATTATTATCTTACCATTGTTCTAAGAAGTGATACAAGAAAGTTCATCAACCTGGTGAAGATGGCCGAGAGAAAATAACAATTCTGCGGAGATACTTTGAATCTATTCGCCAGAGAAGACCGTAATTATCACTGGTCAAGATCTTATTGGTATTATGCAACATTGCCAGACAAAGATAATAATAAAATTTGGACCTTAGGAGGGTACTAAATTCCAAGATCGATCCTATGACCATCTTCTATCACGCCTTATGGAGAGAAAAGGTTGTTCATCATTTTTATGAAGTTTATAATGATTTTGTGTCTGTATTAAAACAAATTCTCTTTGGAGAAGATACTTCTAGACTTTCGTTGGAAGCATATGATTTTATAAACACAAAGGGAGTTCTAGAGAAAATGGATGATCACAATATTATCATATTTTTCTGTTGTCATGAGAAACCTCTTTTGCTTCCTTATTATGTTCCAAATAATCTATTTATCATAGAGGTAGCAAGACAATACAAGTTTTGGTTTCATTTTTTCTATGAAAAAAGGAAAAAAAAACAGTTTATTCCTTTGCCTTGGAAAGTGGGTGAAGTTCTCTTGAGAGTAATTGCAAAAAATGATGAGTTTGCTTTGTATTTTGACTAGTATAATTTAAAATTTGCAGAAGAAATTAAGGGGTTTGATCCAAATCACCTCTTTTATAATCATATGATATCAGTTGGAATCCGTCCTGCATTGGTTAATACCCTTATATTTGAAGAAGAAGAAGGAGATAGTCATGACACTCCTATTCAGGGTATTAAGAAAAATTATGGTGACATAGAGACTATTGTGAGTACTATAAAACATTACAAGCAAAGAGGAAGATCACCAGGAGAAAGAAATGCCCAATCTCCTATTGTTTCTCATAGAAGTTTTTTACCTAAAATAAATTCTTAGTCTACAACGACTCAACAAAGAAAAACCTCAAATAATAATTCAGGTGACAATGTAGAGAAAAACCTTCCTCAAGGAAATTTGGAAAACCCTCATAAATTGAAAGTTAAAAGGAAAAGAACCAATTCTAAAAAAGGAGGGGAAGAACAAAACACACCCGAAGATAATATTTCTCTTGAAGACATGGATTGGGATGTTGATATTGAAAAAATCCAATTTCTGGATGAAGAAGAACAAATACAGGAGAACATACAGTTTGCAACTGAACTTGTTGTTCAGGATGAAATCTTTTTTGATGAAGAAACCTTTTCTGTACAAAATGCATTATTTGATAAATCTTCCAAAAAGATATTTTTTGAAAGAATTTTGAAAAATAAAAAGGGAAAGTCTCAATATACCATTGATCTCAGAGATATGCATCCATCAAAATTATCTTCGATTCATAAGGTTACATGAGATGCACTAGATGTTTCCATAATTGACATGGAAGATGAAAATTTCAGGCTTAAAGAAAGAATCAAAGAATTGGAAGAAACTTTGATGCCTCCACCCATACTAGCCACCCTTGTAGCCATTGTCCAACATGGCAGAAATTTTCAGAGAATCCCTGAGTCTATTCTAAGATTGAAAGGAGTTTCAAGTTTACTTAATTCCACTGAACATTTTGTGGAAGAAAATATAAAGAAAATAATGTCACTTATTTTAGATATATGGGACTTAGCAAAAAGTTTTTCTTCTATCGATCTCAGAATACAAAATACCAAAGAATATTTGAATACATACCTAACGAATGATGAAGGATTATTTACAGATGGATTTTCTATGTCTATTGCAAAAGTCTCGACAATGCCAGAACAAAGAAGAAAACAAGAAGATTTTCCTCCTCAAAGCCGTATAAAGCAATTAAAAGCATGCTGGATTCCAATGATTAATACATTAAGAGGATTATTAAATGAACTTAATGAATTATCACACAAAAA
>SNQJ01S0078702.1:43811-56130 GCA_010110895.2 Picea sitchensis
ACTTTTTGGAGAAGATACTTCTATTCTTTCGTTGGAAGCATCTGCTTTTATAAACACAAAGGGAGTTCTAGAGAAAATGGACGATCACAATATTATCATAATTTTTTGTTCTCATGAGAAACCTCTTTTTCTTCCTTATTATGTTCCGAATAATCTATTTATCATAGAGGTAGCAAGACAATACAAGTTATGGTTTCATGTTTTCTATGAAAAAAGGAAAAAAAAAACACTTTATTCCTTTGCCTTGGAAAGTGGGTGAAGTTCTGTTGAGAGTAATTGCAAAAAATAATGAGTTTGCTTCATATTTTGACCAATATAATTTAAAATTTGTAGAAGAAATTAAGGGGTTTGATCCAAATCACCTCTTTTATAATCATATGATATTAGTTGGAATCAATCCTTCATTGGTTAATACCCTTATATTTGGAGAAGAAGGAGACAATCATGACCCTTATATTTAGGGTATTAAATATTTGTAGATTCGCGGACTCACAGTCTCATTTAAATATTTCTTCCATCTGTGACTCTCCACCATGATGTCTCATATTTATTTCACACTTCTCGAGTTGTATTTAATACTGATTAGATGGACTCAAATGCTAAATTGAATTCCAAAAAGGCTGTTTTTAATGACATATTTCTTGAGGCAATTACATTTAATTTTTATATTCATCCATCGAAAATAGAATTTAAGTATTATTATCTTACCATTGTTCTAAGAAGTGATACAAGGAAGTTCATCAACCTAGTGAAGATGGCTGAGAGAAAATAATAATTCTGTGGAGATAATTTGAATCTGTTCGCCAGAGAAGACCGTAATTATCACTGGTCAAGATCTTATTGGTATTATGCAACATTGCCAGACAAAGACAATAATAAAATTTGTACCTTAGGAGGGTATTAAATTCCATGGTCGATCCCATGACCATGTGGTATCAGGCCTTGTGGAGACAAAAGGTTGTTCATCGTTTTTATAAAGTTTATAATGATTTTGGGTCTGTATTCAAAAAAATTCTCTTTGGAGAAGACACTTCTAGACAATATAAGTTACGGTTTCATGTTTTCTATAAAAAAAGGAAAAACAGTTTATTCCTTTGCCTTGGAAAGTGGGTGAATTTCTATTGAGAGTAATTGCAAAAAATGATGAGGTTGCTTTGTATTTTGAACAATACAATTTAAAATTTCCAGAAGAAATTAAGGGGTTTGATTCAAATCACCTCTTTTATAATCATACAATATAAGTTGGAATCAGTCCTGCATTGGTTAATACCCTTATATTTGGAGAAGAAGAAGGAGATAATAATGACCCTCCTATTCAGGGTATTAAATATTCCTAGATTTGTGGACTCCCAGTCTCATTTAAATATTTCTTCCATCTCTGACTCTCCGCCATAATGTGTCGTATTTCTTTCACACTTCTTGAGTTATATTTAATATTGATTCTACGGACTCAAATGCTAAATTAAATTCTGAAAAGGTCGCTATTAAATGACATATTTCTTGAGGCAACTACATTTAATTTTTATATTCATCCATCAAAAATAGAATTTAAGTATTATTATCTTACCATTGTTCTAAGAAGTGATACAAGAAAGTTCATCAACCTGGTGAAGATGGCCGAGAGAAAATAACAATTCTGCGGAGATACTTTGAATCTATTCGCCAGAGAAGACCGTAATTATCACTGGTCAAGATCTTATTGGTATTATGCAACATTGCCAGACAAAGATAATAATAAAATTTGGACCTTAGGAGGGTACTAAATTCCAAGATCGATCCTATGACCATCTTCTATCACGCCTTATGGAGAGAAAAGGTTGTTCATCATTTTTATGAAGTTTATAATGATTTTGTGTCTGTATTAAAACAAATTCTCTTTGGAGAAGATACTTCTAGACTTTCGTTGGAAGCATATGATTTTATAAACACAAAGGGAGTTCTAGAGAAAATGGATGATCACAATATTATCATATTTTTCTGTTGTCATGAGAAACCTCTTTTGCTTCCTTATTATGTTCCAAATAATCTATTTATCATAGAGGTAGCAAGACAATACAAGTTTTGGTTTCATTTTTTCTATGAAAAAAGGAAAAAAAAACAGTTTATTCCTTTGCCTTGGAAAGTGGGTGAAGTTCTCTTGAGAGTAATTGCAAAAAATGATGAGTTTGCTTTGTATTTTGACTAGTATAATTTAAAATTTGCAGAAGAAATTAAGGGGTTTGATCCAAATCACCTCTTTTATAATCATATGATATCAGTTGGAATCCGTCCTGCATTGGTTAATACCCTTATATTTGAAGAAGAAGAAGGAGATAGTCATGACACTCCTATTCAGGGTATTAAGAAAAATTATGGTGACATAGAGACTATTGTGAGTACTATAAAACATTACAAGCAAAGAGGAAGATCACCAGGAGAAAGAAATGCCCAATCTCCTATTGTTTCTCATAGAAGTTTTTTACCTAAAATAAATTCTTAGTCTACAACGACTCAACAAAGAAAAACCTCAAATAATAATTCAGGTGACAATGTAGAGAAAAACCTTCCTCAAGGAAATTTGGAAAACCCTCATAAATTGAAAGTTAAAAGGAAAAGAACCAATTCTAAAAAAGGAGGGGAAGAACAAAACACACCCGAAGATAATATTTCTCTTGAAGACATGGATTGGGATGTTGATATTGAAAAAATCCAATTTCTGGATGAAGAAGAACAAATACAGGAGAACATACAGTTTGCAACTGAACTTGTTGTTCAGGATGAAATCTTTTTTGATGAAGAAACCTTTTCTGTACAAAATGCATTATTTGATAAATCTTCCAAAAAGATATTTTTTGAAAGAATTTTGAAAAATAAAAAGGGAAAGTCTCAATATACCATTGATCTCAGAGATATGCATCCATCAAAATTATCTTCGATTCATAAGGTTACATGAGATGCACTAGATGTTTCCATAATTGACATGGAAGATGAAAATTTCAGGCTTAAAGAAAGAATCAAAGAATTGGAAGAAACTTTGATGCCTCCACCCATACTAGCCACCCTTGTAGCCATTGTCCAACATGGCAGAAATTTTCAGAGAATCCCTGAGTCTATTCTAAGATTGAAAGGAGTTTCAAGTTTACTTAATTCCACTGAACATTTTGTGGAAGAAAATATAAAGAAAATAATGTCACTTATTTTAGATATATGGGACTTAGCAAAAAGTTTTTCTTCTATCGATCTCAGAATACAAAATACCAAAGAATATTTGAATACATACCTAACGAATGATGAAGGATTATTTACAGATGGATTTTCTATGTCTATTGCAAAAGTCTCGACAATGCCAGAACAAAGAAGAAAACAAGAAGATTTTCCTCCTCAAAGCCGTATAAAGCAATTAAAAGCATGCTGGATTCCAATGATTAATACATTAAGAGGATTATTAAATGAACTTAATGAATTATCACACAAAAAGATGGAGGCATATTCAAAAGTGATTGGGATAGATATTACAAGTACTACTATCAAAGTATCAGATCCAAATTTGATATCAAATTCAATGCTTATGACTAGACAAGAATTTGAAGAAAAAATTGAAACTTTGAAAATATTACGAGCATAAAAATTTGATAGTATGGTGGAGTATACTTATGATGATATTAATAGTTGTCTTATGGAATATACAAATAGAAATGAATATATTGATACTACATTACAAAATTTATCAACTGACCTTAGAGAAATTGAATGTGAATTATTTAATATCAAAGTCAAGCAAGAAGTGACCGTTGCTCCCTTAAGAGAATATATTCAAGAATGGTTAAACAAGTCTCTAATCAAAATTTCTGAAACTCCAGCGGAACCAGTTAATACCATTAACATAACCACAACCAACAATGATACAAAAGGCACAACAACAAGCAAATGAAAAGGAGAGATTCCATCACAGTAAGGCATACTGATCACATACTTTCTTCCTTCTCAAAATTCATCTAGTTGTGTTTATTCTTTCATTATAAACATATAACCAAATTCTGATAACTTCCTTGTTGTCTTCTTTCAGATCTTGCTGCTCGCACTCTGCTCCAGGCTCTTTACTCTTCTTCATATTTCTTGTGTATATTTCATGGTCCATGGGAGCCCCAATCCCAGTGCATTTATGGAGAAACACCTTATATTACTACTTGGGTCAGTCGATATAACTGATACTCCAACCGAAATCTACTTATGAATTTGAAGGTCGACTGAATAATTCTTAGTAGATTGTCAGGTCTAATCGACATAGTTGACTAGCCCCTACAACATCTCCACGCACCACAATTCCTTGCTCGCCCCAAGCAAGAGGGGAGTATACAAAATTATTTTTCCATACTTTGATTTCAAAATTATAAAATTGAGAAATAGAGTATGGAGAGAGAGAGAGAGATATATGTAAGAAGAGCAGGCAAAATATTCATATGGTGGGCCGACTTAAATTTCTATTTCCGACTGCTCTGTTGTGCCTGAATTTCCCTTGCTGTTCTCATCGACTTCCTTGCTCTTTTCACTTTCTGTCTTGATTTTGAAGGCGGTTTGAATGATGCTAGGGGATAAATATTTCATTTGTTTTATGAAATCACACCGCATGCCAATCACCTATTGTGCTTCCATATTTAGTATTTTCGATTGGGCAATCAGGTTGACTTTTTCTGCTATATATGATGTCTGAATTGTACCCGAATCTTGGTCAAATTTTGTTCTGTGTTCTGCATTTTATATTTGAGCTAGCTGAGATCATTGGTTGCTTGGTCGGTTTCCAAATGCACTTTGTGTCCCTCCTTTTGCCATTCCTATTCCTGCTATGAGATTTTTAGATCCATTATTTTTTCTATTGCTAGTAGTGTGGTGAGGGATTCTTTGATTTTGCTATCAGTGGCCGAGTTTCTTTCTCTTTTTATACTTTCAAATGCAATCTTTTATTTCTGGCATTTGCTAAATGCATCTGCAAAATGGGTCAGCTATTCACTTACCACAAAATTCAATGTGATATCTTGTTTGTTCAATTTGTCTATATTTTGGTTGAATCCTTTAATATTATTCCATTTTTTCACCAAGGTTGTGTCCATCTGCTCTTGAATTTTTTGAATTTCCTTGGTTGCTAAGTCACATTGCTGTTCAAATTCATCTTTTTCTTTTTACAGAGTCATCACTTGCTGTTGGTATTCTGTACTGGTTTTGATCAACCTTTCAATTAGTTCTTTAAAGCCTGCTAAGGGGTTCTATGCCTATGGTATCTGCTCTATCCCCTCATGCAACCTGACTGCTTCTCTGCACTCTTACAATATGTTCTTTTGCTCTTTTTTTTAATTCCTCAATCCAACTTCCTTCTTTGAGCACCTCCTTGCACCTCCTTGCTGATTCTTCCGAGATGGCTCCATGTAAGTCGAATAGGCATTTGTTAGAAATAGTGGTTGGGTCGAACGTGGCTTCGATCACGAAACCCGATGGGATGGCTGGGAGGGTTGTTATAATAGTGATCATGGGCGAATTCTTTTTCCTTCTTTTATCTATATATTTTGAGGCTTGACTATCTTTTACTTCCATCTACTACGTCATTGGACTTCTCTATTCAATTGTTTGATATTTTTCTTCCTCCTCTTGCTAATTTTTTTGTACTTCCTTGTCCACTGTGTCATGAATATATTGGGTTGGCCCTTTTGTGTTATTATGATCAGAGTCAATAGGAATGACCTCATGGAAGTGCCTCTCAGTCTGCAGGTTCTCCAAGATTTCTGTTTGTATGCCCGGGATGTCATTGCATTGCTCTGATTCCTTATTACTCTGACGAGCATTGACTTGTTGTGTTTTTGTTGTCTGCAAGATGTCTTCCTGTTGATATAATGCCTCGAACGGGTGAACCACTTGCTTTTGTGTCTAGATGGTTGGCTTTCCTTCTCGTATTGACTCAACTGGATGGTGTGGTGGAGTTTCTTCCCTGGACGATTGACATTGTATCGACTCAATTTGTATTTATTCGATCGACTATTTTTGCTCTATGTTCATGGTTTCGATATCAACATCATCCGACTTGATTGGATGATCAGATTCTATTGCTTCTGATGACTCGATGATTATGAGTTGCCTTTCCTTTTTCTTTGCTGGTCATTCTGCTACAATGGGTATTGGCTCTACTGGGAGTGATTCCTTGGTTAAGTCAATTGCTGCATCGACTGTCCTTTTCTTACTTGGCATTGTTCTCAGCCTCAACTCCCATTCCATCATGGTTGCTATGACCTTTGTCGAGCTGACAAAAGTAGTTTTTATTTCTAGGTTTTTATGTATTTTTTCCCCTCTTGTTTCGATTTTCCTGATTGTGCTCTTGGTGTGCTTGAACTGTTGCTTTTTTTCTTTAGCTTTCTGCATGGCCTCCTTCATTCTTGGTCTGACCGAGGAACTGTATATTATTTTCATGATGACAGTGTCTTATCGAGTTTTCTTTATCTTCTCGACGATCATAGTGGTAATACTTGACAATTTCTCTTAGATGATGGGGTCATTGAAGTTGATGTCCTCTTTTTATTGGAATGTTGCCCTCCAAATTTCCTCTGTGTCGATTGCTAGCTCTTCTTCCTTGACAACCTTTTTCCCTTTGTTATTTTTGGTCAGTTGCTTTCTTTTACTTGTGGATGGATTTGAAGGTACAACTGTCAAGGTTTGTAAATACTCGATGAAAGGAATTGTATAGATAGTTGCTTCTGTTTCTTCTTCTTGCTCCCCATCAATCAATGGTAATACTAAAGGTACCCCTGTCTGTTGTGCTTCAGGGGGAATTTCTTGCTCATGGTTGATTTGTCTTTCCATCTTTATGAAAATTTCTTATGTTGTCGGTTCTACATAATCTCTTTGTTCGTTGTTTATCTAGTACATGCACCGAGCTTTTTGATCTTCATCCCATGGATCCATCGATGATTTTCCTTCTTTTGGATCCAAAGGAATGATTATTTTCCTCCCACTCCCTTTCAAATTAATTCTATCTCTTTCAAGGGAGATAGTTTCTTTCATTTTTCGACCCCATGGTCAACCAACAAGAGCTGCATATGTTGGCATTCCTTCGACGAGTTCAATTACTTCGAAGTCAACTGAAGTTGGTATTCCCATAATTTGAGTGTCTACATTTCTCAATATTCCAATCGGTTCTATTAATCTTTGATCGACTAATTTAAGATAGTTCATTTTGGGTGCTAGGGCGGGTCAACCCATTCATATCCATGTTTCTCTTGGAAAAATATTTACTTGAGATCCAAAATCAATGACCACCTAATTGAACATCATTCCCTCAATCTCCAAGTCGACTCATGGATCATAATCTTTATGTTTATAAGAGAGGTGCCTTGCATCCTTGGTCGATCTCTGACCGTCTTTGTATTCACATAATATGTTGAGTAGGTCCAACAGTCGGCCTATCAAGTGTTTTTCTTTTAATAGTTGCAAAAATTCTTGGATAGTGTCTTCATTTCGTCTTCTCGAGTTTTGTTGATATTCTATGGAATTCTTGAAGAAATTAATAGCTTCTCTCATGATTTTCTCTTTTTTGTCTAGATTTGGGAAGGTATTAGCTTTCCTTCTTTGGTGATATTGTAGTGGAGTGTTAATATCTCATTCTGCACCCAACCTTACAATGATATGTAAGTTTTTTGAGTTCATCACCTCCTCCTTGGATACCACATGTAGTAGATTGACATTTTTTCTTGTCATGATTTTGTCGAGTACTATTGGGAAGTTTTCTAAAGAGTGGTATCCAACGCCGCATATATTGCAAAATTTCAAATCAATTTGATCTTTTATAGGGAAATTTGGACTGATGTGATAATATTTCCAATAATTGAAATAGTATGGTTGTCCACGACCACCAAATCCGTGATGGCCTCCTCGACCTCAAGCATGACCGTAGTAGTTGTCTCTTCAACCATAATTGTTTGCTTGATCGGTGGTTTCTGCGTGGTATACTATCTGTACATTAGTTTAATTCCAAGCATTTTAATGACATTCTTATGTTTAGTGATTGGAAGATTCACAGATATGACACCACTTTGTGTTTTTCAAATTATGTGGACAATCTTGTACAATGTGATCAATCAGACATTCACATATGTTACAATATTTTTGAGCTTGTATTTTATGTACGTCTGTTGTTGTTGCGTGCTCGGTGAGGGGACGATTATCCTTTGTATGTCCTTCCACAAGGCATGTAGTACACCATAAGTCATTTCGTCGTATAGGTAGATTTTTTATTGTTTGTTGTAAATGTTCTATTTTCTCCTCAAGTCTCTCAATCATCGAAGAAGTCGATGAGCCATCATCATCTGAATCGACTCACTATGCTTTCTGTAACACATCTTTACAACAGGTTATCTCATATAGGAGTAGTAGAGAACAAATTCATTGAAGTAGCCCGACTACATACCATTGGACCAACAAACTTTGGTCGATTGTTGTCAGAATTTGGCTTAAGAGGTATTTGAATATTTTATCATAATCTCTTATCGCCTCACCCTATCTTTGTTTTATTTCTTTTAACTTTTGGGCTGCCAGATGTGTAACATCCCGAATTTTAAAAAATTATAAGAAGCTATTCTCTATTTATGATTTTGAGTGATTTTTCTTTTCTGTGAAGTTCGTAAACCATGTTAAAGTGCATTGCTGCAGAGCAGCTCCGAATTGTGCCATTTGCTTGTATTCATCTGTAATGTTAGCGACATCCCAAAATTTATTGCACACGAACCAGTCGCGTTTTGGGTCCTCCTATCCTTCATAAATTGGAATGTGGTTAAATCCCATTTTGAATTTCTTGTTAAGAATGCTCAGCTTTCTTGGTATTTGAGCTACCACAACTTTTGACTGAGTTGTCGAATCCTCTATTGGTTTTTTGTTTGCCTCCTTTATTTGATGGTACTCGAGAAACAATTGTTTCTTCTTAAGTATAGAGAATGCCTCATCAATTTGAGAGCTTTGATATTTATATTTGACTAACCGTTGTTCCAAAGGGTGTGTTGCTTCATGACTACAATTATTTTCTTCTCTTGAAATTATTTGGCAGGGGGGTGATTCAGTGAGATCCTTAATTTGGATAAGCATATAGTCAACTTCATTTCATTCTGGCTCGAAAATGAGTGTGTCTCATAGCTTTCCATGATCGTTCGCTTTGTACCATAATCTTGCAGATTGGTCGTCGATCTGAAGTCTTTGTTGGAGAAATTCCCTTATCCACGGGTTGGTTTCTGGTGTGGGAGAAGTACATATAGCTGATCCATATTCTTCGTAGTCCATGCTTTTCAGTTCGTTGTCTGGTTGATGGATGTTCAACTGTGCGTCGCTACTTTTGTCGGGGGTCACCGAGGCTGCTGTTATTGCCAGCTCTGGTCGATCTATTTCTGACTCAGGCTACTCACATGCTCTATCAAGCTGACCCTCCCCAATCATTTTTATTTTTGACTTTTGGATGTTCCACTGGTTACATAGTTCTTCTCTTTTCTGTTGCCTTTTATCTCGTTCTAATTTCTAGATATCCACGGATTACTTATCTTCTTTCTTCCCTCTCGACGACATTTAGGTTTGGAAAACACTAATTCATGTATGCTTGCTTTATGACATCTCACAACTTCGACCGACCCCCCATTGTCGAACCGACTTACTTTAGGTTGGTAGCATTAGCCATGTTTATTTCTTCAAGAAATAGTCCCACGCTTCTCTTGTATCTTTGCACTTTGCATCAAGAAATCCTTCCCACTATTCATCTCTTTCTTGGAAATTACTATTTGGTAATGGTGTGCCTGGTCTGGGTTAGTATAGGACAATGTCATCGACTCCGTTGTCGAGAAGGAATTTATGAAGGAGTGTCACAATTGTGCACAAAAATCCTTCGTGCAATTCGGTGTAAAATTTTTCTTTTATTTTATCGAGAGATGTTCGATCTTCAATGGTTTGTTCTGAAATATAGTCTTCAATAATTCTTTCTATCCAATCGTGCAAATTCATTCTTCCTCCATTCGAAAACTTTAGGACTAACTTTTCTTTGATTGTCAGATTACACATTACTCGATCTGTTAATGTTGCAGAATATCATGCAGTGATCAGACTTTTGCCCGAGGCTGCCTCTCTTGGTAAAGCTCATATAATTTTGAATATAGACTCTCAACTCGCGGGTTGTCATTTGAATCCCATTTATTCTATTCGTAATCCAACATTGCTATGTCATTTTTTGAGGGTTTGTCGTCTCGAAAGGTCATTTTATTACATCGAATATCCACATATATCAAGAGAATTCAACATTATTACCAATTCTTTAGAAAATTATATGTTAGATTGGCATCTTGCACATAGATAAACATTCAAAACCATAAAGCATACATGTCAATGTAAAAAATGAAAACATTACATTAAGAAATAAGTAGCCAAAACAAAATCCACACACACACACACACACACACACATAAGTAGCAAAAGTGTGTCATACATATGTCTAAAAAGTGCATAAGGGTCAAAAACTTAGGCTACATAGCTTATACATCATCATCTCAAAATATAGGAAAACATCCATCATGAAACTTTGTCAGTCTTCCTGTGGAGCATGGTGCTCATTATAGTCAATAAATGATCTTTCTACTCGGCATAGCAGGTGACTCATGCTCTCAGACACACCCACTATGTGTATCTGTAAGTGACGAGGGATATATCGAAGACGCATTGAGGATACTCGCATGGTTAAACACCTTAAGTTCCTTTCCACATCCCGAAGTTATCTGACATCATCACCTCCCTCTATCTCCAAGGCTTCTCTGCGCCGAGCATATGTCGACATACCATCAGGACGCACCAGTCCTCGATATGCAAGATGAAAATTATTAGTTAATCCCTTTGTACAACAAGAATATCACATACATCAAAAATTTAAAAAATAGAAGATTATGAGGTCATGTTCTTTAGAGTTCCACTTGAAGCATCCCACTGTGCTCCTTGAGGAAGAACCAAGTCCGTACTTTCTCTGAAGTTTGTACCGACATAGGGAAAATCCTCTATCATAGACAACTGTTTCTTCCACCAATTGAAGAAATCAATATCAAAAGAAAAAACTAGACGACCGACTCCTAGTCGAGCGAAGAAACTAGTCCATGTCTCCATGAGCGGTTTAGAGACTAGATGTACATGCATGCGAATCTGAGGATGAAAAAAGGGAAATTTCTCCAGAAAGAATGGTACTAGTAAATAATTATATCCAAACTGCTTCTGCTTTCCAGTCTTACACCTTGTGATTTGGTCCCTTAAATTGGTCAACACATCACCACACTAGTTGAAAATCTTGGGCTCTATGAACTCAACTACATAAGACATCTGCGAGTTGGAAATGAGGCGGGGACAAGTGCTTCTCGATAGTTTATTGATGATAAGATAAATAGTGCAGAGAGGATCATCTGGTATCTATTTGATGGCGATCTTGCCATTGGTTTTGTGGGATCCTTCTCGGAAAAAATATGAGACATAATTATCAGTAGTCCTACATGTGCCACAAGACCCATACAATATAATAGGTGATCCTCTCATTGAGAGCTATGTCAGAAAATATATATCCTCAAGTTGGATCTCGAAGGAGTGAGGACCAACTCTAAAAACTTGTTCGACAACATCCCACTAAATTGCTATAATATGTTCCAAAAGAATCATTTCTTTCCTCATACTATGGGTTTTGAATTTTTTTAACAACCCACAGTTTCTGAGGGCATTGAAGGTTTGTTGATATTATAAGGTAGAAAAATCATCACTTTCATGCTCTCGTTCCTTCCATTCCATCATGGTGGCAAGAAACATCCTGAAAATGACAAGAGAAATCATCAATAAAAATTTGAGAGCAAATGGGTGCTTTTCCAATGAGAAAAACTCAAAAACTTTTTTAATTTTTTCCCCTGACACCCTCCCAGAATGAGCCACAGGGAATTGAAGCCCCCTCTCTTTGATGTAAAGGGCATCATTGATGCCCCCCACGACATTCTAGGGGAGCGTCACTACTCGAGGGTTCCATGGAAGCCCTAGCCTGGCTCAAATCCTAGAAAAACTTGCCTCAAATGAAAAAATAAAACCATGAAAAGATAAATGAGAGAAAGAGTGCCTACTTGGTCCAGATGGTAGTCGAAATGGTGTCCCATATCTCTCGAAATCAATAGCATAAGAATCGCTCAAGAAAGGGTAAAATATCAACTTTTACAAGGTGAAGTGAAAATGAATTGGAATTTAGCCCATTTGGCCCTATTTTAAGTTTTTAAATAATTCATTTTTACCCACTTTTATATTAAATTACCCTAGAAAA
>SNQJ01S0078704.1:0-36108 GCA_010110895.2 Picea sitchensis
GTGCTTTTGGAATTGAGCATATACAGTGCGCAGCTACCTTTGAAACAAAAGACTTCCCTGGGTTGATAATTTATGTTTCACTTGGTTGTTTAAAATTAATTAAGCAATTATAGTGACCAACAGCGGGATCAACAGAGACCCTAGGAAGCGATACAAAGGTATGTCACTTGTTCCTTACTACTAGCTAATTCAATGGTCATAACTTAGGGAAATAGTCATGTCCTATCCTATTTTGTTCTAGATCCAAGTGGATCTAGGGAGATCTGTTAGTATCCGCACCTACCGATTAGTCCGATAACGAAATTGGCGACTCCACTGGGGAGGCAACACGTTTCCTTTGTGGTTTTTGGTGTTTTTCCTTGGCCATTTTCTCTTGCCTTACCTTTCTCCATTCCTATCAATCTCTGAGTCTTCAGGACACCCTGGTAGACCCTCTGGGTCTAGAAGTCCCTTCAAATTTTTTGTTTTTTTCCAAAAAAATTCTTAGTTTTAGACATTCTCGCACTGAACCCCACTGTGGCCTGCAAGAATGTTGTGAGTTCTCTTTTTGATTTTAGGTCCAGTGCGAGGTTCTCACACTCTTCTTAAAGCTATCCTACGAGAATGACCCATTCTTGCACTGTGTAACACTAATAGCCTGCGAACCCTCTTTTCAAAATTTTGGATTTAGGATTTTTGCATGTTCAGCTGCCTAGATCAGTATAGGTGCTTGAAAAGAGCTTCTTGGACCATTGGTTTATGTTTTCTTGTCTTTGGATTTTGTGCACGATCAGTCTTCAAAAATCAAAGGCTCTTCCTGTCCATCTCTTTCTCGACTTTCATCTCTTGACTTTTCTTGGCAAAGATATACTCTCTGATTTTGGAATCTAAGTGCTTGTTTGGTTAAGAACCGGTGATCGGTTGAAAGTTGGAATTCTTTGTCTTTCTCATTTTCTCATTATTTGGAAGATTACTTTTCTCATGCAATTGAAAAGACTAGTTTTGCTTGCTTGTCATTTTTGTTTCCATTGAAAGATTGGTTTGGGTTTTTGTTTATTGCTTGTTCATTAGTCTTTGGTTTTCCTCACTTCCACTATCATGGTGTAGATCCTTTTTGAAAAGTAAAAACATTTTTTCTTTCAAAATCATTTTCGTCTTCGAAAATATTGAAGATCAGTTGTTGAAATTATTGAAAAAGAAGCAATAGAGAATTGTCATTATTGCATGATTCATTGAAATTGCATTTTAAAGGAAATTGTGTGTCATAGTTCAAGATTGGTCTGGAAAATTTCTCTTTCCCTCCCATACATAGGATTCATTGAACGAAAATTGATATATTTCATTCCTATCTATGCATCATTGGGTCAGAGTCTCATACAACATCAGTTTCATCTCCGTTTCCTTTGAGTAACAACAACCCTTAATAACATTGCGCAATTGTAAAATTTAACTAGTAACTCTTTTCTAGGGATTTATTACACCAACATTTAGCTAGGCTAGCGCTTTGGAATAGGTAGAGAGATACACTCTCCAAAGCACAAAAAACACAATAGCATCTTGTGTTAAGGAGTGTCAAATTCCATTTACAACATTTTTTCCTAGGAAGCCCTTCTCACACAAGGGTCAAACACGAGGTCGCATTGATATTGGCAAAGTTACTCACCCAGCTTTGTTGATATCGGTGTATAGATTGCATGTATTACAGGGGTCACTTGGAGGTATGCCCACAATGATGAGTGGAAGCCTCTTGAGTTGATTTCAGGCTAGATACCCTGCCCTTACGTGTGGATCGGACTGTTGACTATACCCCCAGGATTTATTGTTGTCAGTGGTAACCTTAGTGGCCTATGTTTCTAGGGTCTTACACAAGATGATTATGAAGGGGCAAGTCTTCATGGTACCTAGAATCGATGTTGGCCAAAATCACTCGGGCTCCTTGAAGGGTATACCCACGATTATGTGTGGGAGCTTGCACCAGGGTGTAAGTCCGTTAAGCAGGTCGTCAACATAACTTTTCCACCCTAGCCCAGCCCCTTCTCGTCTTATTGTTGCGAAATTGGATTTCATCACCAACTAGTGACTTCGGCATTAGAAGGTCTTGTTTGCTTGGTATTGTTTCCTAGATTTTGTTTACTAGCACGTGTTGTTTGTTTACCCGAGTTGAATATAAGATTTTCTTCATAAGTTTGTAACTCGTTCACAATAGATCCTCCATGCCGTTCATGTAGAATGCAGGGTTTATCTCCAAAGCATCTGGAAGGTTCTCAACCCCTACCTACAAGTTCACCTGAGGGATCTCCTCAACAGAGTGAAGTCCAAGACGTTACCACGCCACAAGTGGAACAGACCGACTCTCTAGAATATTTCTGAATTACCAATACTCGAGAGGACTTTCAACTTCACCCTGATTCTAAGAGACAAAATATGCGAGTGAACTCTTCCAGAGACTTAGTTGTTGTGTCTTTTGGATCACCAATTGGACCCTTTCCAGAAGTAGAAGGCCAAAATCCTTTTTGGTCTATGGGAATTTTTAGACGGGACCTTTTTAGTGTAGGATCCGGCGTTGAAATCACCATCTCACCTGTGCTCTCCAAAACCTCTAACCCAGACACAGTACCATTTACTACTACCTATTATTTTCCTGGTATGGACGCCCCGCGATCTAACCACATCTTGACCATCCCTATAGAAATGGCCCATTACATAGATACTATGAGTATTCACATCGGGATTACCGCAGTTAGTCAAGCCCCCATCGGAACACCGATCATGCCTAGTGTCACCCCGACACTACTGCTCGGATATCGTGCATTGAATGCTTCCATTTCCATTCCTATGCAAACCCCATCTGGCACTCCTGGTGGTCCCTCTTCTTCTGGGCACTCTCTTCCCGGTTTCATTATGACACTTCCTCAACCCCCTTTTGGAGGACCTTTCTTGTCCTCCACTGGCAGTATTAATCCTAGTGGCACTATTCCATCATTCACACCCAATTACCAGATTCCCATTGGTGGACAATTTCACCAAGGAGGTTTGACTCAACCCCCCCTTGGCGAGCAAATTCCTATTGCAACGCAAATCCCAATTGGAACACAACCCCCAATTGGAACACTTCTCCCAATTGGAACACAACCCTCGATTGGAGGACAAGCCCCACCTTATGGACAAAACATACCTTCATCCTTGGCCCAGTATTGGAATCATCTGATACAACATACTCCTCAATCAACTGGGGGGAAACAACTTCCAGCTGCATTCGTGATACCCCCTAATATAGGCCAACCATATCCAGGTACATCCAATCCTATTTGGGGCTCGAATGCTCAAACTCACATCCCTGTTCCAGGATACAATCCCATGAGCTACTATCCTCTACAACCACCACCGAATCTGCCTAGGTATTCACATTATATGCAAAATTCTTATGGTCCTATTGGTTTGCCGACAGGGCTTCCTCCCCAAAGCCACCAGTACCCGCATGTGAATCAACAATTACCCTTCTTGGCCACTTTGGATCTCTCGGACTTGTCGAGGATTTTAAATGATCCAATTCGTCACTCTCCCCAATGGCCCGCTATACTAGCCAAGCTACCATCGGACATCCCTAAATTTGACGTAAAAGTGGGAGAGGACCCGAACAATCACATCATGACTTTTCACCTCTTGTGCTCATCCAACTCGTTGATGGATGACTCTATTTGTTTATGTCTTTTTCAACGGACCCTCATGGGTTCTACTACGAAGTGGTATAAAGAATTACCACGAGGTTTCTTCATTGACTTCAACACCCTAGCTATGGCCTTCCTCACCCACTACCAGTTACTGATCCATTATGAAACGGGGACCGAGATTTTGAGTTCTTTCAAAAAAAACAAAGCCACTCATATATCTGATCACATTCATGAGTGGCGATGGACACGACGTCTCATCAAACTCGAACTCCACGATCAGTTGCTAGCAGAGTGGTTCACAAAATCATTTGTGAATGAAATCAGTCGTGACATCGCCATGGGTGGAGTGGTCACGGAAGAACAGGCCATAAGTCATGCTCAATACCTTGACCTCGTTTACTCACAAACGGGTACCCTTTATGACTTACTACCTAACACACCTCGTCCTTCCACTTCCACCACTTCAACTACTCTGGTTGCTTCCCATGCAGCCGATGGTGTGATTGGCACTTTCCATGCCCAACCACATTCTGCCTCAAGCACCAACCCCAAACCTACTTCTTCTAATGTTCAAAATGCTCCGTCTCCTGCCCCTCCCACTGGCAAGACTTCTAAGGTAAATGTGGTTCAATCTACCCCAACCGGTAAAAACAAATCCAAAAAAGGGAAGGGGTAAGAATAAGGAGGAAAAAAATACTTCTCAAGCAGAGTGAACCAAAACTCCACCTGTTGATGATAGAGATAAGTGCAAACCTTGATACCCTTGTCTTATCTGTGGTGATGATCACTACATGAAGGATTGTCCATGATGCATCGAAGTCACTAAGTTCCTTCAAGGAGCCCCAAAACCAACTGCTCTAGTTGTTTTGTCCCAACCCTTCTCGTCTCAACAACAAGCCCAATTGGTCATTCATGACCAACCCTCACCTTCTACTACATCCTATGTATTGATGTGTACTGGCGATTCAAAGCAGAACGACATTGCACTCACCACTCGAGCCAAAGATTATTCTCCCTCTAAAGAGAAGGTTGATGACCCACCCCCTTCATTGGTACAACCCTCTCCCACGACTCCACCTACCAATGGTCCTCTTCATCTCGAATGACTGAGCCTTGAAACAGTTCTTCGACCCCCCCTAAAGGGAATCATTCAGAAATCATCTTTCAATCCTCATGCTCATGCTATCCAGAACTACAACATTGTTGAAGATATGGCCCAAGCATCTTCTGCAATGTCAGCCCTCGAAGTCCTTCAAAGTTGTGCCACACAATGGAATTCATTGTTGAAAGCTATCAGTGGAATCGACCCGATGGATACAAATTTAATAATTTTTTACTTGTAAGATCACATTCCAAGGTTACCCCCTCAACTCATGTTCCAGATCCAAGTGATTGTCTCTGACAAAAACATTTTTTGAACCATTATCAATGAGTGCCTCGACGTGTCTCATGTCTCTTACTTGCTGGAAAGCCATTAGCTCTCCCTCTTTGAATGAATCCTAGAACACTCTCAAAGCCTTCAATGGCTCTAGTTTTAAGCCCTATGGTGTCCTTCCTTCGTTGCCAATCACGTTAGAAGGCAAAACAGTCCAAGTTGAAGTGGAAGTCTTTGACACTCCTCTTGATTACAATCTTCTGCTTGGCCGCAGCTGGATCGATTCCATGCGTGCAGTTGTATCAACCCTTTTTTGTGTGGTACGTTTCCCACATCAAGGGAAGGTAGTCACCATCGACCAATTAGCCTTCTTTAACTCAGATACCCATACTGGAAACATACCGTTCATTGCTAAAACCCCACCGGGTTATGAGAACGTCGACGTAGGCCTTCTCAAAGACTCTTCGTTAATGGGTACTTTCCCCATTCCACTTCCCGATGTTCCACGCTCATCTGTTGCTTCAATCAACATGATCTCCACCTCGATTCATGGAATTCCTACGTCTCACGACCCATGGATGGTACCTAACACTGGATATCATCTTCGTTAGGACGATGAAATGTTGTTAAGTCTAGTCGAATCTGCCTATCAGGCCATTCAATCGGCAACCCCTTCTACTCCCTCTCTTGTTGAGTTGTCTCCAGATCCTTTTCATGTCATTTTTCCCACAAACGATATGATCATATCTGTCATGGAGGACACCCCTTGGGACGATGGACATCATCATTCCATCCTCTTCCTGGAGCAACGACTATTTTTGTCATCTCAACCATTCCCGAGTCCACACACGATGTGTTTTCCGAAGGGAACTTAAGAAATATCTCGCCCACTATTCCCCTCGACATATCCATCAAACCTGGAATCGTCAAAAATGTGCATATCAGAGCTTCGTGTTCCTCTAACGAAATCATCACCTACACATCCCTTTTCAAAGTGTTTCATGAGATCTTCGCCTGGAGCTATGAAGAAATGCTGGGTATCGACCCCGACATTGTGATACATGAGATCAAGACATACCTCGACGCTAAACCCATCTGTCAATGCCTTCATCCAGTTCACCCACGTAAAGTGGATGCTATCAAGCTCAAAGTCAAGAAACTTCGCAAAGCCGACCTTATTTACCCGGTGGCCCTCACTGACTTGGTTTCCAATCTTGTCCCGATCAACAAGAAACAAGGCACAATCCGTGTATGTGTTGATTATAGGGATATCAACACAGCTTGTCCCAAAGACAACTTTCCTACCCCCTTTGTCGATCAGATTGTCGACGATTGCATCGGAAGTGAAATCATCTCTCTAATGGATGGTTTCTCCGGGTATAATCAAATCAACATTGTTCCTGAGGATCAACATAAGACTGCTTTTATCTGTCCTTGGGGTACTTTTGCCTATTGGAAACTCCCCTTCAGTCTCAAGAACGTTGGCGCAACTTTTCAACGCGCTATGTCTTATGCCTTCCATGATATCAATCACATTGTGCAACCATATCTGGACGATTTACCTGCTCACTCAATGTGTCGAGTCGATCATCCAACCCACCTCCGAGCCATTTGCGTCCGCTGTCCGTTTTACCGTATATGCTTGAATCCTCACAAGTGTGTTTTCTGTATGGAATCTGGCCGACTTCTAGGATTTATTGTTTCGCATCAAGGGATCAGGGTAGATCCTTTAAAGGGTTGAGGTGATCCTTAATCTCCCTCCTCCTTCTACACTTCGTCAGTTACAAAGTTTGCAAGGGAAAGCAAACTTTCTTCATCATTTTATTCTGAATTACTCTGAGATAACTCATGGATTTATGCGGCTCCTAAAAAAGGGTTCTGAGTTCTTATGGGATACCATTGCAATTAACGCTTTCAAAGCTTTGAAATTGTCCCTAACATGTGCTCCACTTCTCTTTCCCCCCGATTACGGTCGCGATTATTTCCTCTACCTTGCAGCCTCGAATTACACCAATCGTATGGTTCTCGTCCAAGAGGATGATTCTAACGACGAACATGTTATCTATTACTTGAGTCGAAGTCTAACGCCTACCAAAACCAAGTATTTACATGTCAAAAAACTGGCCTTAGCAGCCGTCCAAGCTGTCCAATGCTTCTGGCACTATAACCTCTCTCACAAGACTAAAGTGATTTCTAACTGCAACCCTATGCAACACATTCTCACATGTCAATTGATAGGGGGAAAATACTCCAAATGGATCGTGATACTCTAGGAGTTTGACTTGGAATTCGAACGCGCCAAGTCCAAGAAGTCCTTAGTGTTTGCTGAGTTGATATGCGACTTTCCCTATTCTGAAACGGAAAATGTAGCAACTGATTCATTACCTGATGAATCCCTTTTCCTCATTAGCTCTGATGATCTTTGGTATGGTGATATCATCATATATCTTCAAACCCAAACTTTTTGGCCAACTTTTTCTAGTTCTGAACGACATCGAATACGCTACCAAGCCCGTCAATATATTATCCTCGAGGATACTCTTTATCGTCGGGGGATTGACTCAGTTTTTCGACGCTTCCTAACATTTGACGAAGCCGACAAAGCCTTCAATGACTGCCATTCTGGAGCCTATGGTGATCATATGTCTAGGTATGCTACTGCCTAGAAGATCTTACGAGCAGGGTATTTTTGGCCTTCTTTATTTAACGACTGCGTAATCGTCGTCCAAAAATGCCATGCTTGCCAAACCTATAATCATAAGATACGATCACATCCCGCTCCTCTTCACCCTGTGGTCTTCATTGGCCCCTTTGTGAAATGGGGCATCGATTTCATGACATGTCACCCCCACTCGACCGGGGGGCATGGATACATTATTGTATCCAAAGATTACTTTACAAAATGGGCTGACACAATGCCGACATTTGACAACACTGAAAAGACCGCAGTATTATTCATTTTTAATCACATCATAGCCTGTTTTGGTGTTCCTCAGCCTATCGTCACTGATCATGGTAGCCACTTTAGAAACTTCATGATGTTCAAACTCACTGAAAATTTGGGTCTTCACCATGAAAACTCGATGCCCTATTACCCACAAGCCAATGGCCAAGTAGAAGCAATTAACAAAGTTCTCATAACTATGATCCGACGAATGATAGGGATTCACAAAACAAGTTGGCATACAATGTTGTTTTCGGCATTGTGGGCTTACCAGACATCTATCAAGTCAGCTACTAAGTTTACACCTTTTTGGTTAGTCTATGGTTTGGAAGCCATTCTCCCAATTGAATGCGAGATACCCTCTTTAAAAATAGTTGTTGAACTCCTACCAAACACTTCTGCTGAGGAAGAATGTCTATTGTATCTTATGTGATTAGACGAAACTCGACACGATGCTACCCTAGTCATAAAAGCTCAGAAAAAATGTGTCAAGGCCCAATACGAAAAACATGTCAAGACTTGCGTTCTCTCTGAAGGAGATCTCATTCTCCTCTATGAACAAGATCGAGATGTGCTAGGAGATGGAAAATTCGAAGCCATGTGGTGAGGTCCTTATATTGTTAGACGAGTTTTGGAAAAAGGGGCATATGAGTTAGTATATTATGATGGTATCCCTTTGAGTGAACCCAGAAATGGGTTGTACTTGAAGAAGTACTATGCATAAGATCACTTGTGCATGAGTACCTGTATTTTTATTGTATCATACTTCTTGTGTGTTACTGTAGATTTCTTTTGTCATTATCTGGTATCTGCTCTTATATGACATTGTGTTTGATTTCCATATGTCAGAGTCTCCACTACCCTACATTGGCTTCGCTGATGGTGCTAGTCATAGTACTCAGAACCTTGCTTCCGCTGCATGGGCCATTTACGCCCCTACAAACGAACTTGTCTCCTTATGAGGTGTGTGTCTCGGCCGTGCAACCAACAATATTGCAAAGTATAACGCCATTATCGAATTGTTGATTGATGATATCTCGCTCGGAATCCATCATTTGGTTGTGCAACTTGATTTGCAGCTCGTAGTACTACAGTTAAGTAATGTCTATACTATTTGAAGTCCTAATTTGTTATGGGTGTATTTGCGAATTCACCTCTTGGNACAGCTCATAGCACTATAGTGAAGTAATGTCTATACTATTCGAAGTCCTACTTTGTTACGGGTGTATTTGTGAATTCGCTTCTTTGAACGTTATTTTGATTATATTGAATATCAACATATTCCTAGACGTCTAAATACATTAATTGATTCATTAGCTAACTATGTATTAGACAGACATTTGGGTCATTTATAAATCAATCACATCAATTTTCACACAACACAAGATAAACCAGTAGAAGCCGTATGTATATATAACGATCAAAAGAGTTTTTACAAAAAAGTTTTGTCCGAGGACAAAAATTTCAAAATCTGAAGCCTATAGCTTCTACAAAGTGACGTCATGGATGACATTCATAGTAACACAAGACTGCTTGAACAACCCTACGAAGTAGTCGGCTAATGGATTCTGACACTCCTACTGTATGACACTGATAACGTCATGGAACCTCTCCAACGGGCATGTCCAGAATGTCTTTTGTCAAACCCTGTAGGTTTTGTTCCACCGCTTCATAATCTTCGGTGTCCCATCGTGGCACTGGAGCCACCTCTCCTCATCCCTGAATAGGAGAAGTACCAGGAGGTTGGTAAGGCCCCACGTTTGTGTCATCAAAAAAGAATTTTGTATTTAGACCTTGGACGAACATATAAAAAACATTTTCATATGATAAAATTCACAAAAACATTTAAAAAAGAAAAATGTGTACTTCTTACCAAGTTCCCCCCATTGAGCACCCTTGGGAAGGACCAAGCCCGGATCTCCTCGGAAGTCCAACCCGGCATAAGCATAATCATCGACCATCAGCATCTGTGGTCGCAACCAATCAAAGAAGACATCATTATACTTGATAATTGGTCCAACTACATGTCGGGCCATGAGCTAACACCACCTTAGCATTCTTGGATCTGTTGGAGCTGGTAAATCCCACTCAACCAACAGTCTTAGCAAGGGAACCCTCTCAAGGAATAAATACACCAACAAAGACCCATACCTAAATTGCTTCAGGTTGCCTCACCTACATTTGGTCAACTGCCTCTTCATGCTACGAAGCACTGCGTCTACCTAGTTAAAAACCCAAGTCTTAGTACACTCTATGGCATACTGAAAGTATCTCTAGAGAGCCATGTGAGGAGAAACTCTCCCGGCCATATGAGTAATGGTGAACAAAATAGTGCGGAGGGTCATATCCCACACTCCCCAAATAGCTACTTTCCATTTTCTCCTCTCTGCCTCTGGAACACAGTGCAAGCAGCAGTACTCACTCATGGGCAGCCCACCACCTCTACTACCAGTCAGGCTAGCATGGTGCCCACACTGTGACAATCCTGTCAATAAGTAAATGTCCTCAATATCCAAGGATAATGTGTGGACCCCTACATGGAATAATTGTTGGTCGGGATCCCACATATGCACAAGGTACTCCAATAACCTGACTTGGGCCCTCATACCCAGAATATGAAAGAATTTTAGAAGGCCACAGTCTCGTAAAGTGACAATAGTGGCCGGATGATTTCTGGCAATGGCATCATCTTCTTCGTGCTCTCTTTCATTCCATTCCAGAACCATGGTGATGGCCAAATACCTACATAAGAATCATAAGAAGAAAGTTAATAACTCTATTCAACACTTGGTATCTTTTCATTGAACAAAACTTTAAAAAAAAATTCCACCTTGCGGTTCTCACAGGTGCCCTTTAGGCACAGTGCGAGGTTCTCGCAGGTGCCTTTGGGGTCACCTGCGAGAATGAGGCATTCTCGCAGGTCCCGTGTGGATGGCCTGCGAGAATGGTTGAGTGCGACTTTAACCCCCAAAACAAATGTGAAATTATGTTTTTTGCCAATGAAAATGAAAAATCAAACCATGAAAAGGTAGAGAACAAGGATCTTACCTCACTGCCACAGACAGTTCGTCGAATGGATGCTCATAACTCCCGCAATCAAACGCCAAAGTTCAAGGGAAAAAGAGGGGTTTTTGGGCTCAAATATTGGTAAAGTTAAAATGATTATGGTAAAAAGAGCTTTTACCCCTTTATATTTACTTTTACCATGTTATTGTATTTTATAATTGTTTATTTATTAAAACCTAATGCCTAATACCCTTTTGAGTATGACTTTTGCAGGCATAATGACTTTGACTTTCATACACAGGGACGCAAATATTTTTCATCACATGTTTTGATTGTTTTTTGTGGTTTTTGTACAAAACCTCGAGCTTGGTCTTTGTCCGTTCTCACGCTTGAAAATACATGAGAATGCGATCAGGCACACTTTTATCACTTTTTCGGGCTCAACAAGGATATACAAAAAAGGAACCCCCCTGGAGTCTCCTTTAAGCTCTTTTCAGACTCTCTAAACATGAAAAGATTGCTGAGCGACCTTGCTATTTTCACGCTCGTTAAAGTATTTGAAGAAAGCATCTATTGGGTGATAATTTATCTCTTTTTCAGTCTCATCAGACTCTTTTATGAAAAAGGAACTGAGAGATTTCTCTTTTAAGTGTTTTTCCAGACTCTATAATCACGAAAAACCTTCAATTTTTCTATCTTTGGACTCATTAAACAAACATCAACAGACCCGTAATGGGACCAAACCACTCCTTCCTAGGGTTTGTTAAACATACTCCGAAGGAATTATCTGAAGGATGAGCTTATATCAACAAGCATATGTTATCCTCCTCAAGTTTGCGTAAAAATAAAGAGGTACTCGCCAGAAATGGTGGGGGGGAATTTTGGAAAGGGATGTGTTCTCGTATTCATATTAATTGGTAGTAAGTGTCGCTCTTGAACATGACACCCCCCTATTCATTATTTGAAGGCAGTTTGGGTATTCCATTTGTATCTCATTTGATTTTCTACATGGTCATACCCTGCATCGTCTCTAAGTCAATGCTGCCAAATCATTGGTCGTGTCATTCATATGTTCAAGCGAAGTTCATCTGAAACCTCTATTGAGTCGGCCATCTGCAGTTGTCCATTCTGTCTGTGTCGGCATTCCCTATGTCCAGTCCAACTTACATCATACTTTGTTTCACCTTCAAGATCTGTTACTCATTTCGTGTCATTGATGAGGGATACATCAAGGCCCTCCTGTGACAAGTTTTGTTCCATCGACTCCAGCTCATTATCTGGAAACAAGACTTAGAAATTATTCGGTACCTCGAAACTTGCATGCCTCAATGGCAGGTTTCCTCGCTTTCGACAGTGGGTTTACATCATTGACCCCTGATCGAAAGATTCTATCAGATGTTTGACCTCAACTCATTCATTCACATTCGATGGATTGTACTAGTGTACCTTGGGAGCCATTAACATTAATGGTGGTTTCAATCGCACTTGTTAACGGTTTCATCAATGACTAGTAATCAAGTGGTTTCTACCATGTTCGACTTCAACACATGTAATCACATGGTTAGATTCGTACTTTTAGGCGACGATTGAAGACCCTGGATCTCATCTCTTTGTCTAGGTTGTGAGGGAATATGTATAATTGGTGACACATAGATCCACTTTTTATGTCTCATGGCTATGTTGTCTCAATTTGAATTTTCTTGCATAGATCCACAGTGTATTCCTGGTGGCTATGCAATATTTTGACGGCATGGATCCACAGTGTATGATTGGTGGCCATGACCTATGCTTAATAATGTCATCCATCCATTATTTGAGTATGGGAATGCCTACCTCAGAAATAGTATGATATTCTGCAGATGCTTGGTTGTTCACAAGTTTCTGATTAGGTGCGCTCCTGGTTTCCGACACACACACGCAGTTTACAAAGTATTTCCACTGTCACTAATTCCAACCTCATACCTTGGGGGGCATTCTGTTACCCATGATTTTGGTCATACTAATGGTGTATTGATGATGGTGTACTCAGGCTCCTAATAAGAACTTTCTTCTAAGAAAAGTGACATTCATCTCTTCCCAGAAAATATATTTTTGAAGAGAGTTCGCAGGTTGCTTATATCCCAAGGTGTGAGAATGACACATTCTCGCAGGCTTCATTTAGATAGGGTGAAAAATTATTGCACTGTGTTACATAGCTAGGGTGCGAACTTGTTCTCAAGCTTGGAAAAAGATGAAGTCTCGATGGTTCTAGAAGGGAATGTTCTAGAGAATGGGTTGGCATTCGAATGGTTATCATCTTACGGGTTTCTCTGATATTGTGGGATCATGCTCATCCAAATAACCATCTCATCCTCTCCTATATATTGATGGGATTCTCATGGAAAAGGTTAAGCAATATTAATTGGAGAATTGGTGAAGGAATTGTGTGAAATATCTAGCTTGAATAGGAGATTGGAGACTCTAGCAAGTCTATCAAGAGGAATTGGATTTTCTTCATACAAGGATCGAGCAAGTGTGTGTGTTGGAGCCAAGAGCCACTGAAAGGAAGCTTGCGACATCAAGGTGATCAAGTTGTATCTTCTACTTTCGATTAATATGATACAGCGGCATGTCCTTTTCCCATAAATTCATTCTTATTTTATTGTGTAATTCCTTAATCATACACATAAGTTGACGATTGAATATATTTTTCTATATTCACTTTGGTTGGTTTGTGTTGTCTTTGTCTTGACCTCACGAGAGCGTCGGAGCGAAGCGGGAGCAACAGATACCCTAGGAAGCGATACAAAGGTATGCCACTTATTCCTTCCTACTAGCTAATTCAATGGTCATAAATTAGGGAAATAGTCATGTCCTGTCCTGTTTTGTTCTAGATCCAGGTGGATCTAGGGAGATCTGTTAGTGTCTGCACCTACCGATTAGTCCGATAACAGTAATGGCAGATGGTATGATTTTGGGGGAACCAAGTTTCTACCATACAGACTTGGACATGATGCATGTGGATTCACCTTCATCAATGATGCACCGATGAACTGTAATGTTTCAAATTTTAACGGGGATTGGAAAAGCGATGAGAGCGGGGAGGCAAGGTTCTCTGCTATTGATATCAAATGTGATGAGTTGAGTATCCGTAGGGTCGACTGCCCCCAAGGTGGAAAGTAATGACTTCCATTGAGTGGGAAAATTTTGAAGTACTTCTAAGACTAACGTGGCAGCTGGGGATTGTGCCAAGTCATTGACCAAACTGTAATTATCAGCCGCCCTAGCCTGAGGGTTGTGGACATTCCTGCGTAATGGGATGCGAGGGATGAAAAGAGGGGTTTCTGTGTTAGGGTGAGGGATTATCAAAGGGGGTCTTGTTGGTGCTAGGATTTTTTCTGGGGGAATGGGAGGAGACTCAAAGGGTGCACGGTATTGATGACTACGTGTTTGTATAAGGACTTCTTCCTCACCAGTGAGGAGGATAGTATGATCTGCGGGATTGCTTGGATTGTGATATTGTTCCAACTGTGGTGGGGTATGCTACGTGTCATGTTGGGTGTTCATCACTTCTTGGTGTGGAATGGGGTTCTGTAGCATGGCTAGGGGTGGTTGTTTCATGTATTTTTGTGGGGACTAGTGAGGGGCAGGTAGTGTTGGAGGATGTGGTCCATTCACAAAGTCTTTCATCCATTTAAAATCAACGATTTGGGGGCAATGATGAGTATAGTAACCGAACTCAGCGCAAAGGGAACATGGGGAAGTTGGTTCAAAGTTTATTGTTATTTTTTCCTTGATGTCTATTGTTGTTTCCCCCCTGGGGGTTCTGAGTCCCTTGATTCTAGTTTCCCCCAATAGGTTGGTTCTATTGGGGGTGATTTCCAACTTGACCTGGGTTGTTGTTGTTCCAATTTTTTCCTTTCTTTTTGGCATTATTCGACTGATGGGTTGGATTTTCCATATTCATCTATTCAAAATTTTGATATTGTTGAATGGGAGAGGATTTAACAAAATTAACCCCAGCGTGAGGGTGTCCTTGTGGTGGAGACATGGGTTGTGGAGGGCCAGGAAATGGAAAGTATGGATTATGTTGTGGTAATGATCCGTAAGGTACATAGGAAGGTGTGGCACTTTCGCTAGTACTTAGAGTATAATTTGAGGTAGAGGGAGTACCAGAACTTGTTTGGATAGGTGGGTGTATTGTGGGTGTCAGTGGTGGCCCACTGATGGGTGATGGAAGGGAAACAGGGTATGGTTGTTGATAAGGGGGTGGAGGATAATAAGGGATTCCTCCATATGTCGGTGGATATTCAGGTGTTCCATACATTGGTGGTTGTTGGGGTTGTGGATTGTGGTGTGTGGTGTTACCAATCAATCTGTCTGCTGAGTGAGACATCCTAGGCTTGTCTTGGCCAAATTGTGAATAGATGAGGTATTGGGAGATTAGGAAGTACTATGTACAAGTATCCTGATTGTGAATAGATGAGGTCATATTTTTGAGCCTTACTGATGGCTTCTTCTTCTGATAGAGGGAAGGTGGAAGCCACATCTTTACCGAGGAGAGAGACAAGTGACCAATCAAGACATTGTTGTTTGGTGGTTTCTTCTTTGCACAAACTACGTCATCGATGCCACTCATGAATGTGATCAGTGATATGTGTGGCTGAGGTTTGTTTAAAATCATAGAGTAGTTCAAGACCATTGTCATGGCGGATTGGTAATTGGAAGAAGGTCAAAAATTCTTTGGTCAAGGACTTGAAAGTCACATGGGACCCTGGTTTTTCATCTACATACCAATTGGTTGATGGGCCAGTGAGTGTGCATTGAAATAATCATATTCAAATGGAATCATCCATAATGCTGTTGGAAGAGCACCATAAGTGGAAAGTCATGACATGGTTGGCAAGGTCATTTCCTGCCTTTTCTTCAAACTTGGGGATATCTGAAGGTAGTTTGGTAGGCATTGCAGGCCATGTGGAGTCATACAATATAGGATCATTTGTGAGTTTGTTGAGATCTGGTATGTTGAGAGAGGCCAAATATGGCATCTGGAGTGGTGGTGGAGAATTAGTTCCAACCATGGTGTGAGTGTTTTGTGAACCTGACCCTTGAGGGGGACTAGGTGGGTTTGTACTTCCCCCTTGAGAGGAAGTTGGCCCCCCGCTTCCAGGTAAAGGAGAGTGAGTGGAAGGTGGAACTTGGGAATTGGACCCAAGTAAGGTGGAACTAAGAAAAGTTGATCCCAAGACAGTGGCACTCACAGGAGTGTGAGAAGGTGGAGTCGATGAGTTGGCAAGACTAGGAACTCCCCCTAGAATAGGACGGAGATTTAGCAAGCGTCTGGAACGAAAAGGGTTATGTGGGTCCCCTATGATGTCTAACTAGCTGAGTGAATGTGTGCGAATGGTGGTGAGAGCAATAAATAAACAAGAGCCTTTGCTACAATTTTTGAACTTTACACGATATATATCCAAATCAAATATAATCAAAAGTGCATCATACATAAAGTGTTTTGATAAAGAATCATATATGTGGATAGGTGGATTTTGTCCACGTGGGGGAACAAAGAAAACAAATGCTTGTGTCCTAAAATATGTAACGTCCTTCCTCTCAAAAATAGCACCGGTCCTTCCAATAGTACTCAACTGTGGGGTCTGAAGCCACCAGAAGAGGAACTAGTGAAGGATGAAGTAATCAATTATAATGAGGGGTAGAGGGTGCATATCCTAAAATATCAGGCGATATTTCCCAATAGCCACACAAAATCTGATTAAGGTGCAATTGCAGCCCACAATTTCCACCTGGGTAGATGTCCTAAAACTTGGTCACTAGGTACCTCGGTCAAAGTGTGGCATTTAGATTTTCGGCCTCAAAAATGGGTAACAGGTTGGATCCCATCCAAGAGGTGGGTGCCTCAAGGGGGGACACACAGAACAACCGGACCTCAGCCTTCAACCCTTCATGGGTATCTTCCTACCTTATGGTGTTAGGAACACTTGAATTTGAGGATTTAAAGTTCCCTATTTGACAACTTCTATTGTTTTGAAAATGTGAGAACCAGATCATGGGGAGTTAATTGGATGCCTATCCCCGAAATCCTACCTAGACTCAAAGATTTCTTTTGGCACCTCCTGTGGAGGAAAACTTAGTGAGTTTTTAGAAAAAATTTAGATGTGGTTGTTTGAGAGATTGGGGGTGTGAACCAACCTCGTTGAAATTAAATTGGAGTGGATAGTTTTGCCAAGAAAAGGGTGGGGTGTTTTGGAATCTCGTTGAAGGAAACTTACTTTAACCTCCACAATTTCTAGATAAAACTATGTGAGTGATTGGTGAACTTTGTGTGTGAACAAGTGAAAGTGTGCCAATTTTTAATAATTTAGGTTTCATCTTGCTACATGTGGACTTCGCTTGGTCCTTACAAGTGTTGATTACCTAAGTTACTATGTGTCATTGGTACATCCTTGCAGAATTTTAAAGTCCCTAGGAAACTAGCATGTGGACATGTGGGTCCTTACTATACCTTTACCTCCCTATTGTGATTGAATCTAAGAAAGATTTGAAACTATCCTAGATTGTGATCACGTGGGCATGTATGGGCCCATTACAAAGCCTTTAAACTTTTCTAGTGAGTTAATCAAAGAAATTAAATTTCAACACTATCCTATATTTGTAGCATGTGGGCATGTATGGGCCCTTACAAGTTTAAGGTGTGTTTGAAAAATAAACTAAGAGGAGTCCCGAGGGGGTGTTTTCCTCTCCTAAATATTTTGTCTTTTTTAAGAGAGATGAAATTTTCCCTCAACCTCTTTTTGATTCTCAAGATCGCTTTGGAATACAATAGAAGAGCATACTCAAGTATTGATATCCAATTTCTGGTCCCAATGCAAGTTTTATATGTGATTACAAATGATTCCAACTTATACTCTTAGTCAAAGCAGGCCATCCATGTGGCAAAATGAAAGCAAAAGAGGAAATAATAATTTTAAACCCCCTAAGTGCCTATGTTTTGACTAATCCCTTTATATGGAGAGGGAACTAAGTGTGGTGTTGGTTACAATGTGCATGAAATCAATTTTAAGAAGGCTAGGGGCCTTCCACAAATCACAAAAAGGCTTACAATGTGTATTTTTCTGCACAAGTGTGTAGGTCTTAGAGTAGACAGAGGCGCTCTGAGCACTAATGCGTGAACTAAAAAAGACTTTTGAGCGCAGATGAGTAGAAGGCGCTAAGTAATACAATGATTTTGGCGCACATGTGCACGATGTGCGACTGTGGGCCAATAAACCCACACACAACTGTCACACAACCATGAAGAAAATTCTGGATGAAATTCTCTCAACTCAGCTTTGAATTTGATGTTTTTCAGGTCAGCTTGGGCTAGTTACGGTACCTACAGGTTAAATAAACAGAAAAGCGAGCTAAAATAACCCAAATGGGGTAGGAAATTGATATTGTTCCCCAGTATGGTTTCCAATCTGTTGAGCCTCTTTTGTCACCTAAATGAGCAAAATAGAGGTGCTTACAAGCTTAGCTGGGTTAGCTAAGAAAGACAGCAGTAAAGGAAAGGGTTAGAAGGATAAACATAAAAGACTAAGCTAAGAATTAAACTAGGAAAGGAAAAAACAACTAAACTATTGTGCATAAGGACATAAGAACAAGAAACAAATAAGACTCATGTCACCAATGGAAATGATTGTATTAGTGAAAATAAAACACCAAAGAGAAAGGGGTCTTTGGGTCCCTTCTTCCTCTAAGGGAGGGCTCTTGGACCCCCAAGATTGAGCTCTTCTTACAACTTGAAAACTTGAAAGAAATGGTGAAAGAATCCCAAGCTAACCCACTCAGAAGGTGATGTGAATTGCCCAAATGGAATGGTGCTAGTATGATCTTGATGAGAAAAGAGGTTTCCCCAAGAGAATAGCAACAACATAACCTTGCAAATGAATTCCTTGAAAAATGTAGTGCACCCATGGCCTTGTTTTATAGCACCAATTTGAGGTATTGTGAAACCAGCTTTTAGTGTGAAAAGAGGGTTTTTAGGGCACCTTTAGGTCTTTGACCAACCACCCATTTGGATCCATCCGAGATTTAGATGTCAAATCGACTTGGAAGTTGAACCAGAAGTGGGTGGGAGGTCGACCAACATCATAAATGCATCATTCTCAGGTGTGCATGGCTTTTAGCATCCACAATTGTGCATCGTACGCATGTGCGCTTTTCCTACGTTTCTTAATGGCACATGTGTGCGCACGCCCTGTGTAGTTTTGAACCTTTTGGAAATGATTTTTTGGTAATTTGGTCCATGGGTGAACTCATAGCTGTTTGAAGATGTCGGATTCCTGTAACCATTTGCGGATGAAATTTCAGTGATAACACTTATCCAAGTACATAAGTCTATCTAATTTTGGCTCACTATAAAATAAAAGTGTCTAATGAATTTTAGATTATGCATTTTCTTTTTATGGTTGTTGCTTAAGTATAAGGGTAGCAGATGAAACTTTGTTGATGTTTTGTTAGGATCTGACCCTAACCCCTCTTAGTTGGTTATTAGTTATCATGATATATATTTTCCATGTAATAAAAGTCAACATTAGTTAATAAGGAATATTAAATAAATGTGAACAATTCAATGTAAGAAGACCTAATAGAAGCTTATGCTTCTAGAAGGATCTTCCTCCAGAATGTTTCTTAGAAGATGCAATTAGTATAAATAAGAGTAGGACGTATGGGAAATATTTTCTTGAGAATTATTGTAATAGATCTTTGCTCTGTTGTAGTTTTCCCCCTTGAAGAGGAAAGTGAACATTGCTTACTTTGAATAAAGGTATCATTTTTGGTGTTTCTCTTCTCAATATTGTGATGTTACATTAATAATTGTTGCATATTCTTGTTTCTACATATTATATTACATCTGGTACCTTACAAGTGTTATTATAGCTCTTTCCTGGGCAGGAATTGTGGATTAAATTTTTTTTCAAGGTAGAGACATATTCTGACATCTTTAATCTACAGATATCTTTTGTTCAGTGCATAAATCCACAGTCAGGGAAGCATACATGTAGGGAATACAAGAGGTATTTAAGCTCAAATTCTTGGACACCCTTGTAACCCATGTTGGTACCCCTTCAACTAGTAGTGCATCAGGTAACACCTATATACAAATTGTCCTAGATATCCTAAAACCATATGTAGATCAACCAATCAATCGCCTGAATGTTATAGTGCCACTGAGAATGGAACTCGAGAAGATATTCTCTGGTACTTGGGTAATTGGTTAGTACGGATAAGGGTACGATCAAGCCTCCTTAGTTCGTTCCCTGAGATATTGGGTCGAGTACTAATGTTCGACCCCACATGTATATCATAGATCTATAGCACAGGGAAAACCCTTGCCTGTAGGAACCTTGAAAAAACTAACCCTTGGTATAGGAACAGAACAAAGAAGGAATAGACAAGATTTGTTGTCGTGCCACCTGGCCTCTTGCATTTTAGTTGTGAATTGAGTACAAATTTGTTACAGTTAATAATTTTGGCATTCTAATGTTGTGGAAGTATTCATATTGGAGTATGACTTTGTAGGAGTAAAAAAAAATTCTAAGGTCTGGCCACACTCTTATTGGAAATCTATCCCATTTGATTCCTCTTTTTGTCTTGATCACAGTGATACCTACCATTTTTTACACTTTTTTCTTGTGGTCCTGACCCCCTTCCTAGAAACCTTAATTGGGACCTCCACCATTGGATTCCTCTCTTTATCCTGATTCTCATGGTACCTATCACTTTTTTAGCCGATTTTTGTAAATGGACCCTATGCCCCTTCCCACCACCCTCATTTTTCGACTATCCCACTAGACTCCCTATATCATGCTAATCATTTTTGTATCATTCTACCTCAACCTCACCAATGGCCCCTACCACCCACTCTCATAACCTAGAATATTTGAACACTAAGCTAAACCAAATGTCCGACGACATAAACCGTTGCATGAAATCCCTCGACCAGAGCTTGGAAACCCTCACCCAAAACATGAACTTACTCACCAAGGAATTCAATAACCTTGTTTCACACATCAAGTATAAGCACCCAGAGTACCATCATGAGGCTCCTTACTCTTCCCATTATTATCATAGTCATCCTTCCCACTCCCCTTGGGGGTCTCCGAATTCGTGGAATAAGGTTCCCAAAGTTGAGATGCACAAATTTGATGGATTAGACTTGACCAAGTGGTTATCTCAAATGGAACCCTACTTCTCTCTCCATAATATTTGGGATAATGAGACCAAATTCCATGTGGGGGTTCTATACCTAGATCAATAATTATGGAAATGGCGGAAATGGAATAAGAAACTCTATCCAAAACACCCAACTTGGACCATGTTCACCAATGCAATTTGTACTTGTTTTGATAAGGAATCTCATTTTTGGGGACATCTCACCAAGCTGAAAAAAACAGGGTCAACAACAGACCTCATCATCGCATTTGAATAGTTGGATATCAAAACAAAAGGTTTATCGGATGAGTTATATCTTGAATTCTTTATCATTGTATTAAAATATGCCATTTTGGTTCATGTTTGCATGCACCATCCAGTTACATGGCTGAAAAGCATTGGAGGTTGAGACAATTATTCATGCCCAACCCCTTCATTCTGCAATTCCCAACCACCCTTGTCCAGAGGCTACTCCTTTTCCAACCCAAACTTTGAAATTCCAAAAGGTATCTCCAGCAGAAATGGTTAAACCTCGGAAGCAAGGACTTTGTTATTAATGTGATGAAAAGTATTCTCCAGAACATAAATGTCATGAACAACATTTCTTCCAAATTGATGGTTCAACGACCACCTCCATCAAGGAGAACCCATCAGGTGAAGCCATAGACTACGAGGATTCACCATTCACTTCCCCCATCCATAATCCAGTCACGTATCTTGTGGAACCGAAGCAACCTGTCATATCTCTTCATTCCCTTGTGGGTATTTTTTCTCCTCAGACATTTAAAATAAAGGGCTACATCAAACATCAGACAGTCGTGGTGTTTATTGGCAGTGGTAGCACCCATAATTTTATTCATTGTAGGGTCATTTAGGATTTCAATTACTTTGTGAGACCAATTTCTAATTTTAAAATTCTCATAGCTAATGGTGATACAATGAAATGTGGGGGCCTCTATGAGAATTTCAAACTCCAAATGGGCAATTATCACCTGAAGACTCACATGTTTTCCATTTCCATGGGAGGTTGTGATATTTTCTTGGGTGTTGAATGGATTTTCACTCTGGGACTGATTACCATGGATTATCAGGAGTTATATATGAGATTTACTCAATATTCTCAAACATATACCCTCTAGGGCCTACAAGTTCACTCCCCATAAATTATCAATTCTCACCGGATGGAGAAACTCCTGAAGAAAGGCCACCATGGTGTGATTGATCAACTTAATGCTATCCAAATAAGTGATCAATCATCCCCAACAATCCATATTGATCTGAAACTAGTCTTGGACAAGCACCATAGGGTTTTTGAGATGCCCATACGCTTACCTCCCTCCAGGGGTGAACATGATCATAACATCCATCTCCTTCTAGGAAGTCATCCCCCCAATGTATGCCCCTAAAGGTATCCATTTTCTCAAAAAAGTGAAATAGAAAAAATAGTGTAGGAACTACTAGAGGCTAGTGGCATTCGCTCAAGTACCATACCATATTCATCCCCTATTGTGATGGTCTTAAAAAAAGAAGTGTCTTGGCACATGTGTCCAAATTTTCGCGCCCTTAATAAATTGACCATTAAGGACATGTTTTCCATTCATGTAATTGATTATATGATGGATGAACTCCAAGGCACCCGTATATTCACAAAATTGGATCTTCGCTCAAGCTATCACTAGATTCATATGAATGAAGCAAATATTCCAAAGACTGTTTTCCGAAATCATGAAGGTCCTTATGAATTCTTGGTAATGCCCTTTGGAATTTGCAATGCTCCATCTACCTTCCAAAGTCTCATGAATAAAATCTTGAATTCCTACCTTCAAAATTTTGTTCTAGTATTCTTCAATGACGTCCTCATTTACAGCTGCACTTGGGATTCCCATATACAACATGTGTAAAAAGTACTCCAATTGTTACAAGACAATCAATTTTTTTTCAAAAAGTCCAAGTATTATTTTGGGGCAAGAGAGGTTGAATACTTGGGACACATTATGGGTCATGAGGGGATAATATTAGACCCAAAAAATATTCAAGCTATGCAATATTGGACGAGACCCACAACCTTTAAATGCCTTCGGGGCTTCTTGTGCCTCATGAGATATTACAAGAAATTTTTCCACCATTATGGGAAATTTGCCCAGCTATTGATGAAACTTCTTAAGAAGAATGCATTTCATTGCACATCAATAGCAGAACATGCTTTCACTTATTTAAAGTAGGCTATGTGCACTACTCCCATATTATCCACCCTTAATTTCAAAAAAACTTTTGTTGTGGAATCTGATGCTTTAGGAATTGGTATTGGCACAGTTCTAACACAAGAAGGTAGCCCTCTTTCTTTCACTAGCCAAGATTTGAGTGGCCGCGATTTGGGAAAATATACATATGAAAAGGAAATGATGGCCATTCTCCATGATGTGCACACTTGGATACCATATCTATTGGGATGCCATTTCCATATTAAAAACGATCACCATAGTATGAAGTATTTCCTAGAACAGAGGTTATCCTCCCCAGAATAGAACAAGTGGCTAACCAAAATGTTGGGATATGATTATAATATCATATATAAAAAAAGGAAAAGAAAATGTAGTGGCAGATGCATTGTCCATAAAATATGAGGATGAAGGTTCCATATTTTCCTTATCATTACTAGTTCCTAATTGGATTTATGAAAGTTAGAAAGGAGTGGCTCACCCACCTAATTGTATCCCAAGTAATTTAGCACCTTCAGGAGGACCCTAACCTACCCATCGGATACACTTGGAAAGATATTATCCTCCCATATAAGGAGCACTTGGTTTTGTCTCTGAATTCACCACTCAATCCTAGGATCCTAAATGAGTTGCATTCATCTTCCATCGCGGGTCATTCAGGATTCCAAAAGACATATGCTCATTGTTGGCCCTTGGTTGTACATTAAGGAAGAAATCGAAGAATAAGGAAGGGGAAAGCGAAGTAGGAACTATGCGGAAGGCACGTTGACTGAGAATGGTTCGAAGTGGTCAAAGAAGAAGAAAATAAGGAGTGAAGTAAGGGAAAGTGAGTCGTTTAACGAGAATATCAAGGAGGACAGATCAGAAAGGAATATGAATCGTAGAAAACTCAGCAAGAGGAAAAATGCATCAACAAGTGCTTTGGAGCACCTCGTGGAGAAGACGAAAAAAGAGGCTAGTGAAGCCCTAAAATTACGGGTCAAGTGGACCTAGGGTTTTAGACACCTAGGGTTTTGGACCTAGGGTTTTAGACACCTAGGGTTTTGGATATAGGGTTTTGACACCTAAACGTCTATCATGTAATGTATAAATAAAGGTCTAGAATACCTGGGAGGGTTCATTCAAAAGTATTTGATAGTATTGTGGTTAATGATTGTTGATTATTGTGGTTGAGAGAGAGAGAGAGAGAAGAAGATAGTGGTAGAAAGTATGTATTGTAAGATCTTCGATTGGGTGTGAAGATCAACTCTGTAGCTGGGTGTGCAGGGAGGGGAGAGAAAGAGAGAAAGAGAAAGAGATATACAGCTAAGTGCATAGATAGAACTGTATGCTTCCATTTAATATATCAAGAAACACAGTTCTGTGGACATAGCCCTAGGGAGAGGGTGAACCACGTATATTTTGTGTCTCTCTGGTTGATGTTGTGTTATTTGTTTTCTTTTATTATGTTATTGCATCATTGTGCTAGATCTGAGATATAACTATGCGAAGTAGACATAAGTTGGTAAAGAATAACTAGATCTCTGTGTGTTGTTGTTTTGGATCCACTTTACATTTCCTCTGGTTGTAGACACCTGTGTCCTACAACCCCCTATTGCTACTTTAGGTGAGACTTCATCTTCTTCGCAGGTGTTTCCAAAAGGGCCAATAGTTAGGGTTTGTCAGTGTGTTGTTAGAGTTGAACCCTGGGTCTTACCCTGTTCCAACAAATGGTTTTGTTGCCAGGACAAGGATCTTCTTGAGGGAATGTCAAGGTGGTTTCCATCAAAGACAGAGATTCAGAAGTGGATAGAAGAACAAGAAAAGGATGTCGTTGAAGCTCAGAACAAGAACCCTAATATCAGTATAGAAGACTGGTTGGGAAGGTACATCTTCACTGACATACATGAGATTTTCTTTGGAGGAGTTCATAAAGAGCTATACGAGTGGTTAGCCATATTAGTAGATACCTAGTTTGAGATCAGATCTAGACCACCTATGGTTTGTACATCCACGTTTATCAAGAAGATCAAGCGAGTTGATAACGTTGTGTCAAGAGACATAGATCACTGGTTTTATATCACAATTAGAGGGTACATCACTGAGTTTTCTATTGATAGAGTAGAGTCATATAGCCAAGTAGAGAGATATTTCTTTAAGGTACCTAGAGGAAAATTTTTACACTTTTTGAAGTTGAAGATCAAGATGTTATTGCATGAGAAGAAAATCTTGAATATATAGTAATTGGTTGGATTGAAAAACTAATGTTCAAAAGTTCAGACAACGATAACGACACAGAGGTTGGACATACACGTAGTGGGAGAACCTTTAGAGAGGTTCATTTGGTAAACCCATTTGAGCAGAGCCACGAACCATTGGCACGAGATGAAGGGTTCTACAATGGATAAGAAGAAGAGCTATTGAATGAGGAACATTCAAGGTCCACTCAGGCAGAGGAAGAGAAGACTGAAGAACCTCACTAGGAAGAATCAGAAGCTTCAGGAACTGCGCCAACTATTGAAGTAAGTATTATTACTCCTCTTGTTGTTTTAGCAACATTAAGTAATGAGAGTAGTCAGAGTTATCAGAGCACTTGAAGAACTATTACCATTAGTTTAGTACATACTCAATCAAGAAACCTAGGAAGATCTATGGAAAATGAAATGAGGGTACCTATCTTTAGAGGAGATGGATCTGAAGATCCTGACTAGCACTGGTTTTTATGCGAAGCTATATGGAGTATCAAGAAAGTCAGTGACGAATCTGTTAAGAGAGCTCAGTTTAGTACTACCTTGAGAGACTGTGCACTGAATTGGTACATGAAGTTTGTTAAAGGGACTGTACAACCTAAACCGTTGGATGATATCAAGACTGCATTGAGTGTAGAATTTAAGAAACCCAAGTCAGTGTCACAGTGCATTACAGAACTAAAAGGAATCAAGAAGAGAGTAGTTGAACCTATTTGGGATTTTGATCTGAGGTTTAAGACCTTGACAGGTCGGTTGAGTTTTTAGATCCCATACAAGCAGAACAAGGAATGGTTCATTTCTACCCTCCTACCACACATCAGAGTTCCTCTGATGCAACAGAAGGTTTCTTCGTAGGCTGGGGCACTGGATATTGTCATGAAACTAAAATCATCCCCTTTGAGAGAGTCCATCTCAGGTATGAGTAAAATTTTGAGTCAGCTAACTAGCTTATCTCTGCAGGTTGAAGATATGAAGAAAGACAAGGGAAAAGATAAAAGAGAAGACATGGTGTATTAGATGAAAATCAAAGGGCCATGATAAGGAGCACTTTCCCCTATTTAATGAATACCTGGCCTCTAGATCTCTGAGCCCTTTGAAGGAGGTTACTCTACCCTAGTGCGAGGTATGTAGAAATAGACATCACCCTGGTGAATGCTATTACATGCAAAAATATGTCTAGATACCTACCAACCTTTACTGCACATTCTGAAAATATGTGGGGCATGATGAGAAGGATTGTAGGGCTTATGACCTCTTGCATGAAAGGTCAAGAGACACATATAGGATTC
Organism: Picea sitchensis; assembly: GCA_010110895.2. Taxonomy (NCBI): domain Eukaryota; kingdom Viridiplantae; phylum Streptophyta; class Pinopsida; order Pinales; family Pinaceae; genus Picea; species Picea sitchensis. The sequence goes on from SNQJ01S0078704.1 coordinate 26,903, forward strand.
AAGGAGAGATGCAGTAGGAGGTAAATACTACATAGTTTAATTCCCCGGGAAGAGGAAACTTCAACCCTCGCGGTGGATTTAGAGGAAGAGGACGAGGAGGAGGCATGGGTCGAGGTTGAGGTCAGATCATTTGTTATAATTGTGCATAGCAAGGACACTTGGCAAGGGACTGCCAGAACCATTGTACCACTTGTAGCTACTGCAACTCTTTTCAACATGTTATTGAAGATTGTCCCGTGTTGTTAGCCAAACTTCAGGAGAGACAAGGAGGAAACCAGCAAGTACAACTAATATCAGCAGAAACTCATGGAGAGGATCCCAGAGTCATTGTTATTACTAGAGGAGGCATTGTTACAAGAGAATACAGAGTGACCCCAGGGAATATTATAGAAGAATTAAGGGTCAGAAGAGATGCAGAGAAGACACAAGTGTTTTATCCAAGGAAAGAAAATCAGATGTTTGAAGAGGCAATAAGATAATTTCGAAGAGATTAGGAATATTCATCAAAGACACAACTAGAAGTGAGAGAATGTGGCATGCCTCTAGCAGTCGATCAGAATTCCTCGCCCGGAGAAGGAAAAGAGGTAAGAAAGCTTATGGAATTCCTATGTACTTGCATTAATTTGATTAAGGATGAAAGATCTGTACAAGAACTAAAAATTTTGATCAGAGAATATGAGATAGGTAGGATATATCCTCTGTTGAATAAAGCAGTACATCAAGTATCTAGGAAGAAAAGGACAAACAAGGAACTACACCTTAATTCTCAGATTGGAGATTATGACATAGATTATGTGGTCCTCGAATTAGGGTCAGAAGTCAATGTTATGACGAAGCAGACCTAGGCACTAATGGGAAACCCTAAGTTGATTTACTCCCCTATCAAGCTCAGGATGGCTAATCAGCAAGCAGTAATCCCCTTTGGAAGACTGGAGCATGTCCCTGTTGACATCGACTGGGTAAGGATGTTTGCGGACTTCGAGGTGATTGAGATAGTTGATGATAGTTGTCCTTATCCTGCGTTGTTAGGAATTGATCGGGATTTCAATAATTCCACTGTGGTTGACTTAAAGAAAATAAGAATGACATTTGAAGGTCATGGCCTTAGGGTCATTGCACCTCTTGATCCTTATGAAGTTTGTAGATACACAGAACCCATTAGAGAAGAAGACCGCACATGCTAGAGAATATATATAAATTGACAGCAAGGTAACATGATTACATTAATCCTATGGAAGATGGGAATTTAAGTTGGCGAAGTGACAGTGCATGTTCATCAGATTCAAAAGAAGCACTATATAATTGGTAGAACAAAATGTATGAATTTTCTACGCGAAGGTTTTCTATATTGACCAGGGAAGTTCGTTGGATTGGCACAAAAGTAAGTAATCTGACCACATTTGATGGTTTAAATCATTTAGAAACCTTCTTATTGGAATTTGAAGAAATTTTACCAGTACAACATAGGTTGTTGGCACTAGATGAGGCCTTGAAAGAAATGCAAGGGAGATGATGGGGAACATACAAGAAGAACATCGTGGACTCGGTGCAATGTCGTGTTGGAAAACTAAGAGGGGGGGGGTGAATCAGTTGTTACTATTCTTAAACAATAATGCCCATTTCATACTCTTTATAGAACACTCAATGACGATCACAATGATGCGGGGAAGTAAGCAATAGAATATTAAACATCAATCACACACATGAAATATACAGAGACAGATATTTCCTAAGGAAACCCACAAAGGGAAAACCCTCTTCTTCTTGATATGATAAGTAATCTTTATTTTCTTTACATTATCATTCTTATGAGCTCCAACTCCTCTTGAGGCAACAACCTTTGTTTTACAAGCAACAACTTGTTGAGAGCACCAACTCTCTAGTTTCTCTAGAACCCACTAGAAGGAAGAACCAACTCCTTGAGTGTTCCAGCACCAACTGGATGAAAGCACCAACTTCCAGTCACACAGGCACCAACCTGTATAACAGAGAACAATAGTTCTCCCTTACACCACCCTGCCACCCTGGTTTTTCTGGCTGCAACCAGATGGAAGCTACAACTCCTTATGTTCAAGCACCCACTTGAAACTCTGAGAACACTAGTCCTCCCTATCACCTCCCTACCACCCTGTAATATAAATCTTTGATTTTTATAACTTTATCACAGTGATACAATGTTTATTTATGGATTACCAATCTCATCACTGTTATGATACATCATTCTTCTCTCTTGCATTAGTATCTCTCTACTCGCATGAATCACTGTCAACAGCAACAACCATCTCTTCTATGTTATGCATTTTATATTCTTTGTGCACCAAATGCATCCTCTGTGCAATGTCTATGCATTCTCTTTACAGTGTCACTATTCTACCCTACTGGTTGTTTACTGCATCTCTTCCTCATAACTGCATAGCTAACTCATCGTACACTTTCACTTCTCTCCTCTGCATGTTTTTGTCATGTCGAGTCCTTTGCCTGATCATCATGGAAACTCTTCGTCATCCTTAGCGGTTATCTCAATGCGTTCATCATCACCAGGCGTTATGTTGATATTCCTTAGCTTCTATGATAGTTGAGACTCTTTGTCTTCTCTATCAATTATAGCCTGTCAACTATGGATTCTTTGGCTTCTAAGCCCCTTCCTTCCCATGACCACCAGCGGTGACCAAGCGCTTATTCAAAAGGCACTTCCTGATTTCTATCTACTGAGCATTGGCGGCTCCATTTTACAATATGACCTTGGGCTATGAGATTCAGGTGACCACACGATTGCGGGTATGTCCATAGGCGGTTTGAGGGAAACCCTCTTTTCACCCCGCAACTCACTACGCGCCTCCACGTGTCCTTTCTCCAAAAATGTGGTTTCGATTGTGGCCCTCTCATGAAAAATTAAGGCTCAAACATGTTTTGGCCCCGCAATGGAGCATGACCGTTGATCTCTAATCTTGATGATGCTCCTGAACAGACGGTTCTAATCTGTCCTCTCAATTCTATGGACTGAATATCTCCTTCCTCCATCAATGGTTAAGGTTTCCTTCATGATCTGGGCTCCAGGAGTTTCAAAACTCAAACCCTATTGCTACTGACTGGATATCTTCTAGAATGGAAAATCTGCTAACAACTATCCTCCTTAATCTACTATCAGGATCTCCTCCATGAGTATGGACTTCGGGACTTTCAATTTTCAAATTCTCAATTTCTCACGGAGCATTTCACCTAGAGTCCACGATCCAATGACATGTGTCCCTTTTGGATCAATGGTCACAAACCCTTCGAGTATTCGGGGTTCAGAAATCTCAATTCTCAACTTCATCCTTTCTTTGATTTTTCCTGTAGTTAACAATCTACTGACGCATGTCCTCTTTAATCCAATGACTATCCTTTGCTCTGAGACTTCAGCCTTCGGCAATCTCAAACCTTTCTCCTTCATGTTTTCCCAAAGAAGTTTCTCTCAGAATTCACGATCTGTTGACATGTATCCTGCTACACGATCAACGATCGAGAATACACCCGAAGTGATATTCATATCGGACGACTTATATCTACTTCAGGTCTTCGGTATTTGGGACTTTGGGTCTTTTTGCAAGTACCGGTGGTAAAAATCCCGAAGAAAAACTCTTGGAGTGACATAACTCTTGTGTCACTTGATGATGTGTCACGAGCCGAGAAGCTACCACGTGTCACTCAGATTTGTGATTTCCACGTACTTGAAATGTTGAATCAACTTGACACTTGTCATTGTCTGATTGTGAAACATGTCCTTGCTGATGTGGTATGCCACGTGTCCTTGCTGATGTGGTCATCCATATCTCTTTGAGGATGATATTTCCTGACGTAATCTACTGACGTAGATCTCTCTGATCTAATGGTCATTATATGATCTCCAGATCTGACGATCCAAATCTCGTCGAGACATCGCGTTTCACGAAATTGGAGGACTACTCACCTCCCTTCTCATGACTTTCAAATTTCCGAAACCCGCTCCAGATAAATGGCCTACAGCCCTCTGTGATCCAATGGCTATGATCAAATCGTGAACTAGAACCTCATGAGTTCCTACAACTCTACCTTTGACTTTCCTGATTTGTGAGTCAGCAAAATGTTGACCTCCAACCACGTGTCCTATGGATCCAACGGCTCAAATATCATCTTGATTTCATATTTCACTGAATTGGAGGACTACTCACCTCCCTTATCCTAACTCTCGATTTCTCGATATCCACAAGTGCCAAATCAATGGATCATGTTCCCCATGATCTAACGGCTCAGATCAACTCTCTCGCGGATCAGGATTTCGTGTTTCATGACTGTGGAGGTTGGCTCACCTCTATTCTCCCGATTCCTGATTTCCCAATATCCATGGGTGCCAAATCAACAGTTCAATATTCCCTAAGACAAAAGGCTCTTATCTCTCTTGATCTTCTGAGTGTTGGATAGATTCTCAACCTTATCCTCCTCGCATTTTTTATGAATCTAGTGGCGCACGGCTATCAGCGTTTCTCCCTCCAAGGATTTCTGTGGTCCGTCTAAGTTCTTGAGAACACTATCTCTCTTGAGCTTTGGCAATGAGATAACCTCGGCCTTGGCACACATTTTCACTTTACATGTGACTCTGCGCTATTCGTCTTGAGCTTTGTAGACAACAATTTCTCATGTTCGCGTCATTCTTGTTGCTATTATCACGCTGTTGTATTAAAGAATTTTTAATTACCTGAAAACACTAAATTGTTAAACCAGGGTAAGTGAACTTAGAGTTGCTACACTATATGTGTTGGTAATATTCTAATTCCTATCTAAAGGTTATTCTGAGAAGAAAACACAAACTTACTCTTAGAAATTGAACCCTAATGATTATCTTGAAACTAATCATTTCTTGTCTAATTCATCAAATGGAAACAATTTTGAGTTTGAGTAAAGGTATTTCTATTCCTAATCTAATATAATCACCCAAGACTATCTACCATTATCTTAAACATCTAATCATTATCATATCTATCTAAACCATAAAAGAGAGATCATTTTAAAAACCTTTTAATCTAAGCATCAAGTAGTTCTAAATCTAACACAAGTGAAACAAATAAATGTCCTATTTTACCCTATAGGTACTAGAAGCTTCCTTTAATCCAACCATAAGCTAGCTATCCTAACAGAACAGAGTAAGTCTAAACTCAAATTATCTTTGAATCATGATCAAACTGAAAACTAGAAAACAGAGCAAATCTAGATTAAGCACTTGGTTCATTCTTCAAATTCTACAGGGATAAATAACACATTCAACATTCATCTATCGATGAGATAATATCAAATTGAAAATGATCTAATCGAAAGATGGCTAAGCCAGAATTTAACAGAGTAATTCCAAGTTCAAAAACTAACTCACATGCAGATTCTAAAACTAAAAATAAATTAACTCTACTGTGGAAAAGAGACAGCGAATTGAACCTATTGGTGGTCCCAACCAAGAGGTGCAATCACCCTAAAATGAAACCAGAGCTACTCAAATTATTCCATGCAAAAATTGTTTCATACTTCACGCTCCATAATTCATAAAACAAACTCAAATCATTTTAGCAACGAATAACATAACGCATAGCAAGTTGTATTATCAGAAATCGTATCACATAGAATATTGTAACCAACGTTTCTTGAGAGCGATCCCAGTTTATATAGATCCTCCCCAAATAGTTTTGAACATAGGTGCATTAATCTAAACGGATCTTAGATCTGAAAATGACTCATAGTCAGTTAAAACGAACTTCACAGCTTCATGACACACAGTGTCAAGAAGCGTGGATCATAAAGCATTATAATAAAACAGTTCTACAATCTCACCCTGAGTCAGCATATTGAGTTATGACTCAATCAATTATATGAATCAGACTGTCAATCCACTCTGGCCATGTCGTGCAAGTCTTTGGAATCTCCACTAAGTGTGAGCCGATACCTGGTACTGATAAATTATGTTTCAAAGGAACAAGTACCTAACTCATGTCACGTTAGTATCAATATTAGTTTAAAATATCAAAATACATTAAAAATAACTTGAATCGTAGGAATACCTTGAATAGCCCCATTTAGTTGTAAAAGGTTGTCAAATGTGTCATGGTAAGGCCAGAAGGAAATGATACTAGATATGAAAATGCGAGTATATTTGACATGATATAGGCAAAAATATAGTCAAAACTGGAGACTAACATTCCCCCGGACTGAAGTCTTTGCCTGTCCTCAGACAACAAAAAGTCAAAAACTGAGATTCATCAGAGTGTTGCAGCAGCTGCAACCAACATTTGCAATTTCTCATGTTTCTTCATGTTTCTGATTTACTTCTTAAGAACTCGATTAATGATGATGTGCTTCCTGGCAATCTTCTGCAGTCTCCTATTCTTCTAAAAAATACCTTTATTTTTTCATTTTAATCGTTCAATCTTTGACGAGAAGTGAGCTTGCCTGAGTTTCATAAGTTCATTTTCTGTTTTGATATGCCGATCCAGTATGGTATATTCATGTAACTTCTCTTTTAACTTGTGATTCCTGCTTTCCAATCTGGCTACCATTGGTCTCAAGGATCTACTGGAAGAGATTTCATAGTAAGATTCTAAAGTTTTACCATGTCCTTGTTGTGTTTGAGGGTTGGATGCATGAGTGAACTCATATGGTCTTTGAACATGGGTGTCGACTGGACTAGATTCAGGAGTAAACGCGTCATATACTTTAACAAGGGTGTCGATTGGACTAGGTTCTGGAGTAAACTCATCGTATACTTGAACAAGGTTGTCGATTGGACTGAGTTCATGAGTGACCTCCTCATACTCTTGAACAGGGGTATCAACTGGCATTTGAATTGGCTTGTCCTGCTCAATTTCTTTGGGTGCATTAGCTTTCCGATTAACTTTATGGACTTTTTGAATCAATTGGGAGAGAGTCCATGTCATCTCAGAAGACTCCGGAGCCTCCTCATGATCATCCATACTTTTTAATCTTTCCTGTGGTGGGTAACTAGGCACAGAGTTATCCATATCTGAAAGTGTGTGTGTGCATTTTCGTTTGGGATTTCTCCTAGGTTTGTCAATTAACTCCTCAAGTTGTTCCACATCAATAATATTTTTAGCAGTTGGAGGAGAAATCAGAATTTCAACATTTGCCTCTGTAGGGACAGTGTTTTCCACTCTTTCACAGTTAGTTTCCACACCATCAGAACCATGGACATCAAATGAATGTTCTGTACCAGGATTATCATCATTGGCCTCAATTGTGTAGTCTGGTGTATTCTCATGGTCATCACAGATTTTGGTCAGGGTTTTAACACCCTTTTTCTTAGAGTTAGACTTCTTCTGTGAAGGAGCGGACTCAATATTTTTATCTTTAGATTTGTCAGAAGCTAGGGTTTTTACAACGAACATATCCCAAGATTCCTATTTGTGGGATAACGCAGACTTAACCAAAATTTTCACAAGACCAAAATGAAACAAACTACCTCTAAAATCTTTGGCTTTTCAAACTTGTTCTGCCATTTTCTTCAAACTCTTCAACAGACAATAGGGGATGTTCACCAAATGGTTACCTTTGAAATGTAGCAAGAGTCGAGCATGACATGGAAACATGATCGTGTACTGACCTTCGCAAGTGAGGTAGCATTGGAGTATGGATAGCAACTGAGCCCATTTTGGTTCCAACCACGACCTTGATGTGCCCTCTGACCATTGTAATTTTCGATACTGGGGTTGTAGGAGCTGCGTACAGAGCTTCTTGTTGACTAGCTGACCCTTCGTCCATTTCTGACCAGTGCTGGGTAATTGAATTGCTTCGGAAATGAACTTTTCTGTGACTTCAAACTCTAGCTCACCCACTTTAGCTAGTCCACCATGAAAGTGCAAAGTGAAATAAAGTGTAACCGTATCATCATACCCATCAAATCTCTTGAAGAACGGCTCCCATCCAGATTTCTGAAAAATGTGTTTGGTGGCTTCATACTCAGGAAGAGCCTCCAAATCTGCATAAGTCTCAGGTTCATGACGATTCACCACCATAATTTCACTCGGTATAACAGGAAAGGACCACAGGTGAGCAACGGAATTAGATGAGGGCAACAGAGGAATAGAGTATGATGTGTGAAATAGGTCATGAGAGGAATTATAGAAGGACGTTTGAAATGTCGTGAGGATCAATAGCATGTAAGGAAATGATGATGGTCGTACATGTTTTCAAAATATTATTAATATGAATCGTGTCAAATTCAGCCAAGATAATGCAGTGCATTTCCCATGATATGAAATGTCAAGAAGGATTGGCTTGTTAGGTACAGAGTATAGGGATAATGAAATGTTATGGAGTATTGAGGCATTCCTAGTTCAAATTATTAATATGTAATTTAATACATTAAACCAACATGAAAATAAGCGTACCTGAGTTCGATTACCTACTCATTGTTATGCATTTCTTACTGTAGAGATCTTTGAATTCAAGTCTGAATCTGGAGAGCGCTAAAATTGTAATTGGAATTTGTACTGCTAATAACCACTGTAGTTGATGGATTCTATCTGGCACTAACTGGTACTGATGAAATAACCCGAAATCTGCAGAGAAACTTGAACCAATAATAACTTGCTGAGAAAAAGACTTCCTGTTTATGAAAGCAAATTATCTGATGGCTATCCCTGAACCTATCTTTTGTTCATTCCTGAAAGGAATCAATTAAAATTATGTCTTCAACATCTTCAAAGCTTTAACCCATGGTACAATTCTTATTTGTGTGAATAAATGTTCTGGAGTCAAACACAAAAAGAAATCATTGGATTACTGGCCATTAATGAATGTCGTTAACCAATGCGAGATGACCCACCAATGATGTCAATGGGCCTCACGGTACCTATAGTACATACTAACAGGTACGAATAAAGGTCTTGATGTCGATTCACCTGTAGGATCTATCAACCAAGAGACATTGATGTATTCCCATGGTTGTTAGCAAGGAAATCTATCATTGAGGCATGCAGATTCCAGGGTACTAGGTAGTCTCTAATATCTACTCCAGATAAGGTGTTGGTGTCGATGGAGTGAGACTTGTTGGAAGGTGGACCTTAACGTATTCTACATCATCCAACGTGAGTGCAGATAGAAATCTTGCAGAGAATAATTTTTGGAACAGTAATCACTTACTTGTGGATTTTATGAGCCCAAGTTAGTATATGCTCATTGCTTTCTCA